>JACCGJ010011830.1:0-18368 GCA_013407085.1 Atriophallophorus winterbourni | reverse complement strand
GCCCCAGTGTCTACCAGAAAAAAGTTGTCTCGTGGATTTAGCCTTTATAAAGAAGAGACGACTTAAACTCTTCGTGCCCAAGACAGAAGTCGTCGTTGGGGGCCGGACCGAGTATTTCGCCGGCGATGTGCGATAAGCGCAAGGTTTAATGCAACGCCGCGCATTATCGCGGTACTTCCGATGGATCCAGCAGACGGGTGATCGAGTGTGACTACTCGAGCGTTGGTGGGATGGGATACGTGATCGTGACTTACTGTTGAGTGTGAGGTTTCGAACCTCATTGCGTAAAGTTGCAACCTCAGACAGTAGATCCGTATTGCTGCCTTTCGCTGGAGTACCCTGTGTGCGTGATAGTCCTGCGGTTACTGTAGAAACATGGGCATCCGGATAGGGACGGATACATTCAGCGATGCTGTCCGCCGTTCCCGCAAGCTCAGATACCGGAGTGCTTTTCGCAGCAACCAAGATGGGTTGCACGCACTCAGGTAAGCGCTGGAGCCATTGTTTCTTTAGTAAGGACTCGTCCATGTGCGATGACCCTAGCAGGCGGCGCATCTCCGTTAGTATGGTAGACGGCTTTTTGTTGGTAATTTCTAAATTGCCGAACAACTGCTGCAGCCTAGATCGTTCAGACGGAACCGTGCGAGAAATTACGGCTTGTTTGACGATACGGTAACGGTCACCTATGGGTGCAGTAAGAACTGCGTCGCGTACCTGTAATAACACATCCGCGGGGAGTTTCTGCTTTAATTGTGAAAACATAGCGTAGTCATCAATGATATTTTTAGAACTAAATTCAGTTTCTAAAAAATGAAACCAATACTCAGGGTCCTTGGAAATAAAACTGGGTATTGTGATGACCGTCGAAACCAGAATACCGCGTTTAGAATCACTCATGATAAACACGAGCAATTGATGCAATTAAAATGCACGATTAAACGAGGTAAAAAATTACCTGAAAACTCCGATGTGAAGCGGGATAATTTTGACGTACCGGAAAAAATACACGAAGAATGCGTGTATGTCGGGCTCACCAATTTGTAGTAGACCAGATTACTACAATAATGTCCCCAAGAACGTTGGAGAAAAGGCAGGTTGACTGAAAGATATATAGCGGTAGCCAAAACGTGTACAGAGCAGTATTTGACGTGACGTGCGGTTGGATTGATTTTGACCTCCGATATTTTTGGATATAACTTTCTTGGTTTTCATCCGATCGGTTTGATTTTTGGATATCTATCTGAAAGCTTGCTACGTCGGATCTATTCATACAAGAATCATCCATCTGCGACGTGTCGTTCTTTGTGTACGTCAACCTTTGATTTTTCTACAGTTTGTTCGTTTATTGGAATCGCTTTTGTGTTTCTGCTGTTCGATTACCCCATTTGTGTTTATCACTGTCGGGAACTACTCGGAGAAATACACAACGTGATATCAAATTCACGCCAAATATCTCAAAGGGAATTTGGCAAATTAGCAGCTAAATCGAGTGACTAAATTTTCCGACAACCCGTCATTTTCCGTCAACTCCGCTCAATACCACACAAACCAACCGCAGCCGTATCGATTTTTGTGCTCTGATTTGTACTTTTGGTTGACCTCGTTAACATGAAACAATCTGATGTTCGCGAAACGTGCGTCGTCTGCATGAAAGTCGTCAGTGGTAAGGTCAAATCTGTCACGTGTCAAAACTGTTCCCACAAATGCCACGCAAAATGCGACAAATCATTGACCTCGGATGCGCTATCGATCCTGATGGATGAAAACATGCCTGGTGTATGCTACGTGTGCAAAAGTTGTCGAGTCAAACCAAACGCAGATTTAACTGCTCGAACAAGTGTTGCGCAAAGCAACCTGGATGATCGGATGCTGAGCTTAGAGCTTATCATACAAACGTTGAAGACATCGGTAGAGACTCAAAATTCTCATTTTGCCAGTATGTTTTTCAATAAATCGGAAACCACTGACGGTAATACCAGTCAGATAAACGCTAAATCTTCGATCTTTCAACACGAATGTTCAGCTGTTGCAACTGTGCCGGAGTGTCTTGAGGAGCGTCCTTTTCATCAAAAGGCCACCTTTACAAATGCGACTGTTAAAGGCCTGTCTGCCCAAAACATCCCTGGTTCGCAAAAAGATACGGAGCCAAAGCCACCTGCTCACCCGAATCATCAGCGAAAACCTTTAGGTTCAAAACCAAAAGTCATCGTGCAAAACACTCCCAAAGTGGACACTATTGGTATTCGATCTAAGGTAGTTGAAACGTCCAGCAACCAGCGAAAGCGCCAAACACAGAGCGTACATTCAGTCCATGGACTAAGTGTGATTTGCACCAACGTAAAGGAAACGAGTGCCACCTTACTAGGGGACAGGCTAAAGCACGATAAAGAAGAATGGAAAAGGTTGTTCAACAACATGGACTTGGAGCCAGTTGAACCACTATCATTGATACGACTAAGTCGTAAACCTACTTCTTCAAATCTGGACCAGCCAAGATTGCTTAGAATCACGGTTCGCTCTGAAAGGGATCTTGAAAACATCTTACTTTCCGCTTTTCTCCTGCGTAAGGAGCGTTCAGATACCACTGCAAGGATCTTTGCTGATGTGCCCTGGTGGGAAAGGGCCCGAAAGGACCAGCAACAAAACCAAACGAAACAGAGGGATGATCGAAGTATAATCCTTTTGGGAGTTCCAGAAGCTGATGAAGCAACTGATAAAGCGGTGCAGCGCAAACACGATCAGTTACAATGGAGATTCCTCAGTGATATACTTGGTTTGCATGATGTATCTGTGACGGACACGTTTCACATCCCCAAATCTACGAATTATAAGGGCATCGGTCCTAAGCCCCTTAAAATAACGTTCTTGCGTAATGATATGTTGAACACGGTCAAAACTCGTTGGGAAAATGGCCGCAGAATAATCCCGCGAGAAATTAGACTAGGTGCATCGAAACACTATATTGGAAAGATAGATGCACCACTAAGTTCAATAGAAACACTACCAAGTCAATCAGTTGTTGACGTGTCAGAAACAATTTTAGTCGATACGATAGATCACTGTGTTCCAACAGTACAACCCCAAAACGATCAAGCATCCCTGCAAGCAAAAAACCTTCAGTTGCCGACTCTGGAGGAGTCGGCCTAACATATATCCTGCACTCCACTAGCCTTCTTCCCCACACCCCATCCTTGTTGAGAAAAACAACTATGAAATGCATCTACACCAACGCACAATGTCTCGGAAACAAAATCAGTGAACTGCGTGCAGTTTTTTTGAGATGTTCACCAGACATCATAGCCGTAACGGAAACGTGGCTGCAGAATCAGCAAACAAAAAGTGAACTTGAATTACCAGGAATGTCACTTATTCGTCATGACCGTGAAACCAGAGTAGGAGGAGTAGCTTTGTATTATAGCCAAAACCTTCTGTGCCGTGAGATTACGGATCCAGACATCGTGTTACTGGATACACTCTGGTGCTCAATCCGACTAGCTAACGGTGAAGACTGTGTTTTGGGAGTAGTATATCGCCCACCGTCTGCACAGGAAATTTACAATCTGGCCCTACTGGATAAAATTCGCATGGTTACTTCCAGATAAACTTGTGGATTTTTGATTATGGGTGACTTCAATTAACCGAATCTGCAGAGCAGCACCATTTACCCAGAACACTCCCTCGAGCGCGCATTCAGTGATTTGTTTGACGATATTCCTCTTTATAACCACATTACATGTAATACCCGATACTGCGGAAACGATTTACCCTCACACTTAGATCTCGTTCTGACAAGCAATGAATATGACATTGATAACGTTGCCTACGAAAGTCCACTGGAACTAAGTGATCACGTCGTCATCCAGTTTGACTATCTGTTTGAAGCTGTAAGAACAAATGATGCCCGTAAAAGAGTTAGGCGGATCAACACTATGGCGTTGAGTGATGCTCTGAAAAACACGTTTAACTGCCAACCGGAAACCAGCAACGTACATGACTTTTGGATATGGCTAATATCTAATCTCAAAAGTTCAATCGAAGTGAGATCCGAATTTGTCCTCAGGAACTCAAGAAAAAACTTCGAATTTAAATTAAGAAGCCGAACTCGTAAGTGGTTAACGGTACGAAACATTGCTTGGCGACACCATCGGCAAAACCCATCATCCGAGACCTGGGAAACATTCCGTTTACTGCGGAACAAAGTAAACAAATTTGTCATCCAAGACAAGTTGTGCTTCCAAGAAGTGATATCAAGCATGATGGAGCGAAACCCCAAAATACTATATCGTATGGTTAACGATCAAGCTAAGGTGAAACCTGGAGTAGCGTCCGTGAACACATCAGCTGGACCAACAACAACTGCAGCAGAAACTGCTGATGCTTTAGCCACGTTTTATTCATCGTTATTCAACCCGATAGAACATGCAATAAACAGCCCAAATCCAACACTTTCAAACACGGTTGCCCTAAGTGAAATAAGTGTCACTGAGAAACGCGTCCTCCAAGGTTTATTTAATCTTAAAACCGGAAAGTCTCCTGGGGCCGACGGAATAACCCCGAAAATATTGAAGCAATTTGCGAGTTTGGTGTACAAACCAATCACTTATCTGTTCGAGCAAACACTGGCAAGTGGAGTGATTCCTACAGATTGGAAACGAGGAATAATTTCTCCAATTTACAAAGGTGGAAATCGCTCCGATGTTTCCAACTACCGACCCGTTACTCTGCTACCAGTGATTTCAAAATTACTTGAGCGACTCATTGTTGACGATCTAATGAAACACTTCGAGAATAATCAGTTGCTTTCGAGGAACCAGCATGGATTCAGACGAAATTATTCCTGTTTGTCTAATTTACTGGTAACGCTAGATTATTGGACAAAATCGGTAGATAAAGGACAAGCAATACACGCGTGCTACTTGGATATTTCAAAAGCATTCGATCGTGTTGACCATTCCCTACTACTGCCGAAGCTTGAAAGGCTTGGTATCACTGGAAAGTTGCTGAATTGGCTAAATGACTACCTAACAAATCGCACTAACCAGGTACGTGTTGATGGTGCATTATCCAAACCAATTGCAGCAACTAGCGGAGTTCCCCAAGGCTCAGTCGTTGGTCCGATCCTCTTTCTGGTTTATGTCAATGAAATACCGGAAATTGTTCGATGTAACATTTCGTTATTTGCGGATGACATAAAGATTTGGCGCAGCATTCGTAGTCCGGAAGACTGTCTGCTATTACAAAAGGATCTTGATACGCTTCACAGCTGGTCGTTGAAGAACAAACTGCCGTTTAACTTCAACAAATGCAGGATCATGAATGTGGGGAATCGAGTAGAGTTCACATATCACATAGGTTCGCATGTCCTCGAAAATTGCAGTGAAGAAAAAGGTTTGGGTGTCTGGATATGCTCCAGTTTAAAAAAATCACTTCAAACTAACAGTGCCTTTAAAAAAGCAACACGTGTTCTAAATCTACTCAAACGTGTATTGGGAAATTTTTCGCCAAGATTTCCAAGGATCCATAATACATACTTGAGACCATCAGGAATACGGTGTGCGTCATGGTCTCCGTGGCTCAAGAGGGATGTGGAAACTTCTGCAGCGGAATCTATCACCGACCCACCGCTCTCAACGAAACTAGTTCTCAGCATCCGAGAACATCCAGTAAAGAAGGATAGCTCAACTGAATCTGTTCGTTTTTCCCTATCGACGAATCAGAGGAGACCCTTATCTTACTTTCAAAAACATTCCATACCCGCCATCCCTTACAGATTTATTTACGCGAAGGGACGCGGAATTATCGTACCCATGAATATGTGGCTGATCGTACCCCCTTTCCTCGAACTGTGAAGGTATTTTTTACTCTGTCCGTGTCTGTTTTACTTGGAACAGTTTACCTTCAACCGTTGCTCACGCCACTAACTTGCATGACTTTGAAACGAAATTAGACGAATTTTTATTGCATTATTCGTTTCCAGAACACTTATATACTGTTTAATCTATGTTCTTATATTGTTTATACACTTAAATTTTCAATTTTTACCATCCTATGGTTGTTGTTTAAGCTTGTTGCTTTTTAGACCATTAAAAACCTTGAATTACCTTGAATTGAAGAGCGATCACGATGTACGCACGAACGAAACGGAAGTTAATTAATGTCAAGGTCAATGTTTTGATGAGGCAAAACAAGCGGTGTTACACAACGTGTAGTTGAAAGAGGCAAGTTCAACTCGCCAGCGTTCGATTTTCTCATTCTTTAATTTGTCTTTGTTCGTATTTCCGAACATAAAAGCGACAGACCTCTGATCAGTTACGAGTTTAAAATGATTCCCAGATGGCTGGAAAGACGGAATCATCACCCCACTGTTTAAAAGTGGCAATCGCAGTGACCCAGCAAATTATCGCCCGGTCACGTTGCTTCCTGTCCTCTCGAAGGTGATGGAATCGATTATTGCCGATCACATTATGACTGTGATGGAGCGCTCGAATGTACTGACAGCGGGGCAGCATGGTTTTAGGCGGGGTCGATCATGCACTTCTAACTTACTACTCGCCAAGGACCATTGGACCAAAGCCGCTGATGAAGGGTATGGTGTAGACGTCATATATTTAGACTTCTCCAAGGCGTTCGACAGAGTTGATCATGCGATACTCCTTGAGAAATTAAAAGCAATTGGAATAGGACCTCCGCTGTTAACATGGATGGCAGCATTTCTTGGTCCCAGATCTCTGCGTGTACGAGTCAGGGATGAGCTCTCCGAACCTTTCCCAGTTTACTGCGGCGTACCCCAAGGATCCGTTCTCGGTCCGCGTTTGTTTTTGTTGTTTATTAACGATATTACAAAATATGTGACATCTCCACTCCTTCTATTTGCCGATGATATAAAATTATGGCGCGTCATCCGCTCACCAACGGACAACAGAGATCTACAGTCGGACCTCACCTCATTACAGCGCTGGGCCGCTTGTAATAATCTCCCGTTCAACACCGACAAATGTCGCGTACTATTGGTGCGTTGGCGAGGAAATCCCGTGTACTCTCTAGGTGGAACTCGCTTACAGTTCTGCAAGCAGGAGAAAGACCTCGGCGTGTTGACGCAAGACGATCTGGGTTGTTCTGCTCAGTGCGCCCAGGCATCCACCGTAGCGAACCGGAATGTTGGACTTCTCAGAAGAGCGTTCGGTTCGTTTGACCCCCGGCTTTTCAAGCACCTATTAAATGCGTATGTTCGACCACACTTGGAATATGCAGCTTCCGTCTGGAATCCATGGTTAAAGCGCGATCAACACATCATGGAGCAGCCCCAACGACGAGCTACGAAGTTAGTCAAGGGTTTGCGTTACGCGAGTTACGAAGCTCGACTCCAAGTGCTTAATCTCTTCTCCACCAAGTACCGTCGCATTCGCGGCGATATGATTTTGACTTACCGCATTTTGACGGAAGATGGACACCCGTGCAGCGGGATGCTGTCGTTGGCCCCACCTTCCGGGAATCGCGGACACCACCTCAAGTTATCCCATCAGTACAGCCGACTTGAATGCCGAAGCAATTTTTTCGCGCTTCGGGTCCCTCGCACCTGGAACTCCCTACCCCCATCAGTTATTTCCGCCCCCTCTCTTAGCATTTTTAAGGAGCGCCTTGATCTCCACTTTTTCAATATACTGCGCAATTTTTAACTTCATTCATATTTGTACTCATTGATACTGCACCCTTCTTTTCTTTCCAGCGTATATTCGCGTTCACATTCCTTCGAAACTGCCCAAACTTCCACGGACCCATATTTTGAACATTGTCGTGTGGTTACCCTACAAGCTTTTGGCTTGAACCCCAACCTTTTCACTGTCCAAGAACGCACCCATTATCCCCGTCCATAACAATCACTTTTAATTTCGACCCATTATGTACAATATCTTGTGGTTATTTTTAAGCTTGCAGCTATTTTTACCACAATAAACTATTGACTATAAGATAATGTCTCCATTTTCTCAAGGCTTCTACGATTGCGTACGCTTCTTTTTCAACAGAGGAATGGTGACGTTCTGATGTTAGTGTTCGTGAATAGAAAGCAAATGGCCTTCCTCTCTGATTGAGCGTAGCGGCTATGGCTATATCAGAAGCATCAGTTTCAACTACAAGTGTTTCGCCAACTTCGGGTGTAACTATAACTGCTTTCTCTAGCTCTGACTTTAAATTTAAGAACGTCTGTTGAACATCATCGGAAATTGGAAAAATGCGATTTCGATTCAGTATAGAAATTTTATCAGAAAAGTGATTGATCCACTAAGAATAGTAAGCAAACATACCAAAAATGCGTTCTGGTATTTTTAAATTATGGGTTGCAGGTATTTCACGAAGGGGTCGGAGGCGCTCGGGATTAGGTTTTATGGTTCCTTTTGATGCTTCGTAGCCCAAAAGTTTAACCTTTGTAGCTCGAATAGTGTTCTTCATATCATTGAAGGTAATGTCGTACTTTTTAGCCATTTCAAGAAACCTCGACAGGTTTTCATCATGCTCTGATAGATTCTTACCACAAACGGTAAAGTTATCAATATAGGCATAAGTAGGCGACAAATGCTCCTTTTGGATGAGCGTATCGATCACTCTCTGGACACAGGCTACACCATTTGTTACCCCGAACGGAATACGTTTGAATTGGTATAAATTTCCGCATTCTTCGAAAGCGGTATAAGCTATTTCCTCTTCTTTTATTGGCACTTGATGATAAACACTCTTGAGATCCAGTGTACTGAAATACTCGTACCGTGATATATTCTCAATCATTGTATCGATTCTTGGTAGGGGATAAGCATCGAGGTAGGTAAATCGATTAATTGTACGACTATAATCAATAACCATCCGCTTTTTCTGACGCTCCTTAGTTGTAATCACGACTTGTGACCGCCACGGAGAACGCGATGGCTCAATGATTTCTTCATTTAACAGTCGCTGGACTACTGAACGGTAAACTGTTTATCCCGTTCGGAATATCGTCTGCCTTTGGTTTCAATTGGATGGCAGTCGGGAGACAGATTTTCGAACAAAGCAGGTGGGTCTACATTTGAAGCACTGAGAGACCATAGCGAAAAGGTCGACTTTTGACCTGAGAATGGGACCACAACTTCATGGAGAGCTAGAAAGTAGTGTCCAAGTAGCACGTCTGAACATAGATCGGGTAATATCGAAAGCTTGACGTTAGGGTAGTGATTACCTTTATGAATTATCGAAACAAAGCAGTGCCCATCGGTAGTGCTGGCCTGCACGAGTGGCTTTCACAAGCCCGGCGGAACTGCTCTTACTGACAGGAGAAGGGGCGAAGGTGGGTGACTGGCGCCTTAAAACCAGTTTTCTCCGGGCAGATGGAGCTCGTCAGCTACTGGCAATCCATCTAGGGGAAGGAAAACCCCAACCCCCCACTGCCTTGTGGGTAACCCGATTGCGGGAAAGGCTTCGGGAGAAAACCCCGAGGAAAATCCGGAGAGAAGTCCCGTAGGTAGATAACTGGCGCACAGCGCGTTTATCTGCCAACTCCCTGCTGCCTTGTAGGTTGCACTTGGCTGTGCAAAGGCTAGAGAGGTGTACTCGAACAAACACCGAGTGGTGCTGGGGACATCACTTGTACACTACCCCCAAGAAACTTCATGATGATGTCTCAATGGGTCTGCGTACCGTCTACGGAGTTCGCAGGTGGGAACGAGACTGGATCACGATCTGCAACGATCTCGCCTCCGATCGACGTGCGTGGGCTGGTGCGATCCGAGACATCAATGAAGCCGGCTAATCCACCCGTGGAGCCAGCCGCACAAAAGTAAAAAAGTAAAAGTAAAGTGCTGGTTAGGCAGGTAGAAGCCATCGTGATTTGATTTCGAGACATCGTAATATGCCACTTATGCTCCTGAACAATGACTTTGGATACATAACTTTCAGAGCTCCCGGTATCGACAAGTGCGTGCAGTGTAACTCCATTAACAGAAAGTGGTGTGACTGCTTTAGATAATGACTGTGGCGCTGGAGCAATCGTAACAGCTGAGAGAGTACTATCGACCACAGCCATAGCCGGTTTCTGTCGGGAAGATCGACACACGCTGGCAGTGACCTTTCTTCCCACATAATTTACACATTTAGTGCGTGGATGTCGTGTATAACCGCAGAAAGAGCAACTCTGACTACTTACAGCAAATGCGGTCTGATGAAACGTGCTTGATTTCTCCACATGATCAGGTACTGGCTGCGTTGAGACATGACAGGTTGATGAAGGTGCATTATCATAGACCACTGACTGTCGATGGGCCATCTCCAACTGCCGAGAAAGCTGAAATACCGTTTTCAGATCTAGTGATTTTTGTTCATGCAAGAGTTGCCGAATATGGTTGGATTGCAAGCCTCGGATAAAAGCATCTCGAATTAGTTCGTCTCGGTATTGCTCAGCACTCACTAATTTCAGATTACAGTCTTTAGCTAGGGACTTCAGAGTTTGCAGAAACTACTCTAAACTTTGACCGCTTTCTTGTCTTGATGTTGATAATACATGGCGAGCAAAGATTTCATTCGCTTGGGCGACCACAATAGATGTTGCTGGCTCCTTCTGAACTGGTCGGGAAAACAAGCTACTCAAATGTGCCAGTCTGGAGAACAGTTCATAAACTCTTAATTGCGATCGGTCAAACGGTGGACGGTAGCCCACTCGTTAAGGCATGGGACTACAATGGTGATGGTCGGGGGTTCGAATCCCGTCCCCGAAGCGGTGGATATGCACTGCTGATGAGCTCAAATGAGAGCGAAACTCGAGTCCAGTGCTTCCATTATGGACCGTCGTGATCAACTCTGTGAATAGTTCGATGAGCTTGGCAAGGATGAGTGGTCACAAAGATTTCATTTTTCGGTTGAACGTATAGATTTTTCAGTATGCTCAACGCCTCCTCAAACGATCGGCTTTGATTGATGTGTTTGAAAACAAATGGAAAGACGTAATTTACTAAAGTGTCGAGCTTGTTCAGATTCAGGGAATCGATTGATGAGAGAAAGTTCGTAAATGTTTTATACCAGTGTTGCCAGTGGTCTCCAACATCCGGTGAATGAGGATCAATGTCGAATCGGTCCGGTTTGAGAAAGCGATCCATTGATAACAAGTTGTTTAAATTGTGGTGAATTGATTGTAGAGAACCCAACGTGTAGAGAGTAAGAAGATCCGAGATTTGTGCTTCAAACAACTTGTTGATACAATATACGGCTGAAAAGGGAGAGAGATGCGTTAATATATGGTCACGAGATTATAATATAAAAAGACAGTACAAGACAAACAGACAACGATATACGACAGTTTGTACAAAGGATGGCTGCTGATGAAATCTTCCAGATCCGCAACAAACGTATTTGGACTCGGTTCTCCAACGACTTCAGGAGAGTTAAAATCCCCCATCAGCAATGCGTGCGTGTCGAGTAGTGATAAGGCGAAGCGAATGGACACAAGAATGACACCATCAATGGACGATATTTTACCGCGACGAGTACACAGTCCCTATTTTTAAGTGTAGCTCAATAGGTCATAGATGTACACAAACCATCGCACCACGTTAAGGTCCAATCTCAGCGCGATAGTGACATCATACATGGACGAGTCATTATAAAAAATGTGGCTCCTGCGATTCGCTGAGTACTGCAAGCCTTATTTTCTGCTCCGGAAAGTGTTCCCGTGGCTGAACTAGTGGAAATGGCGGATAGGATCGCGGAATGCATACGTTCCCAGTCGTCAGATGCGCATATTTCGGCAGTGACCACTGGATGATTACGCACACCCACTAGGCCAACTGAATCTAGACATTAAGGCTTGCTAGCTGATGTTGAAGATATGCGCAATGAGGTTCGAAACCTTACACTCAACCTTAAGCCACGTTCATGCACTCTATCCGGTCAACGCTCGAGTAGCCATACTCGTTTCCCCATTTGCTGTATCCATTTGAAATACGGTGAGGATTCTTGACGTTGCATTAAACGTTAGTACTATCGCGAAGCAGATGACTGCTGCACGGATGTGCAATCGTGCAGTACTTCGTGCTGTGCTGCTAACACCGTGCTAAATTGATTGGCCATAGGTAATGAGCTGCATGCTGAAACAGGCTGGAGTCTCACTACTATTTCTTGTTTTTTTTCTCCCTCATATCTGTCTAGGCCTGGGAAACCTGACAGTATCTTACCCCACGTGCACTCTCTGACTGTGCGACACTTTGCCTGGATCAGGCTTGTGCTTTCATACCATACCATATAGTACTATCGCACGTCGCGAGCGGGAAACTCTCGGACCGGCACGTAACGACTACCTTCGTCGGCCTAAAGTGATTTGATCGTCTTTTCTTCGTCCATGATGGGTCTTAAGGTCTTACTAAAGGCCCAAGTGCTGTTCGAAACCGCAGTGACGAGAAACCAAGCTAGGTAGAGGTCAGCTTTATATCCATTACCCGCAAAGACTGGCGAAACTTAACTTGTTCTCCATAATATGTGGACGGATTCTAGGAGTACCTTATTTTACTATACCAAATTCGGTCGATATCATATCATCCCTGTTCACTTACGTTTGCCTTGAATACAGAAACTTCAGATGTACGTCACCACTCCCGTAAACGCGTTCTTCAGGCTTATGGCATCAGCTTCAGAAGAAACTTCTTTGATCGTGTTTGTGTAACTAGGAAGATGTTGTATTTTCTCCTTCTCTTAATCTTTTCAAATCGAAACTTGACGCCATCTTTATGAACCGCAAATCTGGTGCCGTGGTCATGGATATATTATTATCTTTGGCAACATTTTCCATCATTTCAATTACATCCACCTCAAATTTAACTATTGAACACCCACAATGACCCTATGATTTTTCTAATAAATTTTCTTATCAAAAAATTATCTTACTTTTTCTTTCCATCACACTATATTCGTACTGGTTTCGTATAACGTCGTGCATTTCATCCTAGCTATGCGTGGCCACGATTTTCTTTTGGAGGATACAGACTTCACACCAGATGACAGCAAATCCGAAATACTAATGTTTTCCTATTTCTCGGCGTTTGCATTTCATAGTGACCTTCTTTACGTTGGCCTGTCTTCAATTTTCGGTAAGTTGTCACTTTTTGACGGCCCTATTGTTTATGATAACGGTTTTCGAATAAACCTTACTCTACTTCTTCCACATGTGTACTATTGTGCAGTACTTATGTACTGTGCAGCTTACACCACGGATGTGCAATTTGCACGGATGTGCAATCGTGCAGCATTTCTGTGCTGTGCGGCTAACATCGTGCTAAATTGATTGGCCAACGGTAGTGAGCTGCATGCGAGTACACGCTGGAGTCTCATTACCATTTCTATTTCTATTTACCCCCTCATATCTGTCTAGGCCTGGGCAACCTGACAGTTTCTTAGCCCACGGGCAGTCTCTGACTGTGCGGCACTTTGCCTGGATCAGGCTTGTGCATTCATACATCATACATACATACACCAAGCTAAATATATTTGCTACCGGTAATGATGTGCATTCGGAAACACACTAAAGTCTCGCAGCCATTTCTATTTTAATTCTCGTATGTGTATAGGCCTGGGTAACCTGACTGTATCTTAGCGCGGGTGCAGACTACGACTGTACGGCAGGGTCAGGCTTTTGATTTCATACGTACGTACTTCGCCGAGTTCATTTTCATGTTCTATTTTCAAAACCTACATACATTCGCATTTTCATACCGCTACCTTTAATGACACCAATAATGTTATTATTATTATTATTATATTTGCACAATCTGATACAGATATAGTGCCGTTCAACATAAACAATGAGATGTACAAAGCGAGAAGGGGGTACAAAGCGTTGTCATCGGCATCGTTGAACGTAGGCATGATACTACCCGGTTGCCTACACCGAAGCAGGGAATGTTAATGGATTACTAATACATCTATGATTTGAACGCACCAGAAAAAGAACATTGGAGCTTAAAATAGAATCGAATAAAATAGAACTGAATCAATATAAAGACAAGCTTTGTTATCCCGTTTCCTTATGTTTAATTCGCTTCTGAAAATTCTGTCAGGTATTACACCTCTGCCATTTGCAACCAGTTATGGTGCAAAGGCATTGATTACTGAATGTAATGACTAGGATTGTCACTTTTTCAACTATTGTTGTGTATTAATCCTGTTGCTCGAAAAATGGCCCGACTCACTAGGTTTATCTCTGCTTTAATAAATTGAGCCAAATCTCATGATTTAAATAACTATTGATTCAACTGTCTAAATATATTTCGGTCTACAGTATCAATATTTTTATGTTATTGCACTTCCCTTATGAGTTCGACCTTCTTTCAGTAAAATTCGTACATCGCATTGTCATCATTAGACTATGAAGAAATAATCAATATCTCGTCGGATATGACCTTGAGAAAATAAAAACGACTCCATGTTCCGCAATCTAGTGTATAACATCACAAAACAGACAACTCCAGCTCAAAAGTTAAGGCTAAATAGGCAGACCAAACAAAATGGGAGAAGATGCATCGAAAATGTTGCCAGACTCGTTGAAACGGCAATCATTCGATTGAACTGAATCGTGGATAACAGACCTTACTGGTGTGGTGTTATTTTTTATGTTCCACATGAGTACAAAGGGTCAAGACAAGTTAAGTCTACAGGCTCAATCTCGTTAATGTCCAGGCGTATTGGCGCGCATATTCTTTATGATACCCTTATTGTGGTGTTCGCTTTCATCAGGTTGGAACAGCGTTGTCGGTCCGATTTTTAACGGGAATAGTCCATCTAGAGCACCTGCTGTAAGTCCATTCATTTCGCCCATGCTGAATCGCTTGGGGGTATAAAATTTATCAATTGTATGAAGTCATATATTTTAAGCCATCCAAAGTGATGCACGCTCTTATACTGCACATGAGCTAAGATGCTGTCTTGTTTCCCAGATTAATCTACCTGTAACGCAGCTAAGGGATCACAACAAACATTTTGAACGATACGATTAAGAGATACAGCGCTAGAATTATAGTAAGATGGCTGGAATGGAAAAGAGTTATAAAGTTTCGAATTAGCACAAATGTATATATAGTCAATATTGTTCATTAGTATAAAATAGATTCACGACACTACGGACGTTCTATTTATGAATCGAAAGGTTAGTGGTTGTGACCAGTTCGCTAAATTGCTCTCAAATACTCAGTTATTATTGTTTCATCAGTCATCGTGGTTGCTTTACTTACACCGAGTTGGTAAGTGACCGAATTACATGTCAAAGGTGACTTCTTTCGTCTTCATTGCGAAAATGTGCACTGGTGTGCAATCATGCGGCACTTTTGTGCTGTACAGCTAACACCGTACTAAATTGATTTGCCACGGGTAGCGAGCTGCGTGCGAATACACGCTGGAGTCTTACTGCCATTGCTATTTTCTTTTTCCATATCTGTTTAGGCCTAGGCAACCTGACAGTATCTTAGCCCACACGCAGTTTTTGACTGTGCGGCACTCTGCCTGGATCAGGCGTGCGATTTCATACGTTCATTCATACTACATCTAGACAAAAATATGATGATTTGCTTACCATTTCTCTACTGTTGAACTTGATTATACTCTTGAGTGTAAACAGCACGAAACTGGTGGTTATGGTGTGCGTGGTGGATATTTATTCACGTCCAAGTGTTTCACGGCATTCACATGTACATGATGTTCATGTGATTTTGCAGGTTGTTTTAACTAATCATATCGAAAAGTGGCTTCACAGTCACTTCACCGTTTCGAGCCACTCGAATGTTGATCACGCTGTCCACTACCTGACCTGTGCAAATACCCCGAAATAAGTCTTTGAGCCTACAATTGAAAGAATGAATATAGTTTCTTATTTCTTGTTTCTTATCGGGTTCTTTCACACGAAGCTCTAAAAGTTATATGAGGCCAGCCACTGGGCAGAGTGCTATGCTGTCGTAGTTATCATTCCAACTATTGTTCATACCAGTCTCTCGCCTGCGTATGATGTGAATCTTGTATACGCTTTTCTCCCGAAATATACAACCGCTGCGGGGTTATGGCATGGTGATCTTTGTTTTTTTACTGCAAAATTCTGCATCTTTTATGAGGTCTTGGTTACCGATTTATACAAAATTCTTTATGGTGTCCTCACAGGTAATTATTGGAATGGCGGGCTCGGTATATACCGCTGGCCGGATGCTGGTTACTTAACCGCTAATCTTGGCCAAAATAATCTAGACCTGAGCGAGAACTTGCTCTCGTTGACCACATTGGAGGCATCTGTTTCCTCTATTTGCTTAATGAAACTACCCCACAAGAGCATCCAGGCCGCGGTTGGTTTGGACAACGGTAGCCTTTACATGGTCAGCTCTAGTTCACACTTGGACCCTTCTACAGAGTCTTGCGTGAGTAAACTTTTCCTCCATTGTTTTGAAACAATTCTTTACTTCACTACAGACTTGGTTATTAACATTAAAAAATCAGGTGTGCATGTTCAATAACTTAGTTTAATTCAAAATATTCATTTGCATGCTTTTCCGTCATACACACCCCACGACCGGTTTCGTGCTGTTTGCACTCATCAGGTAGGGACAGTAAGATCAGGATCCGCATGCGCTTGAAACAGTGGAAGAATGGTAAACAAGGAGCGCTTGTATGCCACTGTTGGATAAGGCTGGTACGACCAACCTGTTCAAAGCATGTGTACAAACACATGTTAAATGGGGTTAAACCCATAACCATGAAACAAAATATTCATTTGCATGCTTTTCCGTCATTCACACCCCACGACCGGTTTCGTGCTGTTTGCACTCATCAGGTAGGGACAGTAAGATCAGGATCCGCATGCGCTTGAAACAGTGGAAGAATGGTAAACAAGGAGCGCTTGTATGCCACTGTTGGATAAGGCTGGTACGACCAACCTGTTCAAAGCATGTGTCCAAACACGTGTTAAATGGGGTTAAACCCATAACCATGAAACAAAATATTCATTTGCATGCTTTTCCGTCATTCACACCCCACGACCGGTTTCGTGCTGTTTGCACTCATCAGGTAGGGACAGTAAGATCAGGATCCGCATGCGCTTGAAACAGTGGAAGCATGGTAAACAAGGAGCGCTTGTATGCCACTGTTGGATAAGGCTGGTACGACCAACCTGTTCAAAGCATGTGTCCAAACACATGTTAAATGGGGTTAAACCCATAACCATGAAACAAAATATTCATTTGCATGCTTTTCCAGTCATTCACACCCCACGACCGGTTTCGTGCTGTTTGCACTCATCAGGTAGGGACAGTAAGATCAGGATCCGCATGCGCTTGAAACAGTGGAAGAATGGTAAACAAGGAGCGCTTGTATGCCACTGTTGGATAAGGCTGGTACGACCAACCTGTTCAAAGCATGTGTCCAAACACATGTTAAATGGGGTTAAAACCCCCCCCCATAACGCCATGAAACAAAATATTCATTTGCATGCTTTTCCGTTCCTTCACACCCCACGACCGGTTCGTGCTGTTTGCACTCATCAGGTAGTGGACAGTAAGATCAGGATCTGCATGCGCTTGAAACAGTTGAAGAATGGTAAACAAGGAGCGCTTGTATGCCACTGTTGGATAAGGCTGGTACGACCAACCTGTTCAAAGCATGTGTCCAAACACATGTTAAATGGGGTTAAACCCATAACCATGAAACAAAATATTCGTTTGCATGCTTTTCCGTCATTCACACCCCACGACCGGTTTCGTGCTGTTTGCACTCATCAGGTAGGGACAGTAAGATCAGGATCCGCATGCGCTTGAAACAGTGGAAGAATGGTAAACAAGGAGCGCTTGTATGCCACTGTTGGATAAGGATGGTACGACCAACCTGTTCAAAGCATGTGTCCAAACACATGTTAAATGGGGTTAAACCCATAACCATGAAAAAAAATATTCATTTGCATGCTTTTCCGTCATTCACACCCCACGACCGGTTTCGTGCTGTTTGCACTCATCAGGTAGGGACAGTAAGATCAGGATCCGCATGCGCTTGAAACAGTGGAAGAATGGTAAACAAGGAGCGCTTGTATGCCACTGGTGGATAAGGCTGGTACGACCAACCTGTTCAAAGCATGTGTCCAAACACATGTTAAATGGGGTTAAACCCATAAACATGAAACAAAATATTCATTTGCATGCTTTTCCGTCATTCACACCCCACGACCGGTTTCGTGCTGTTTGCACTCATCAGGTAGGGACAGTAAGATCAGGATCCGCATGCGCTTGAAACAGTGGAAGAATGGTAAACAAGGAGCGCTTGTATGCCACTGTTGGTTAAGGCTGGTACGACCAACCTGTTCAAAGCATGTGTCCAAAACACATGTTAAATGGGGT
>JACCGJ010011825.1:0-11760 GCA_013407085.1 Atriophallophorus winterbourni | reverse complement strand
GTCTGACGAAGCTTCTGTGACAGAAGTGAAAAGTTACCCAAAACCTTCTCTAACTGATTGCAATCAAATTTCTTTGCATGTATGATATTAATATTTTTTGCTCAAGGTTTAATATTAATCAATGATTCATTTTAACGTACTGAGCTGGAAGGGAAATGTCTAAAGATGTCCTTCGATCTAATTATATACTCAGAGTAATGCAAATATAACGGTTACACAACAACACCAATAATAATAATAATTTCGGTCTTAGCAAGTTTGGTTTTCAATTATTAGAATTCAAGTTTCAATAAGTACCGATGATCTTGAACTTCACAATTGCTATGTGAGATTCAAAATTTAATCAGCATATTGAAACAATCCATATTCAAATTCAACTCTTGCATTTAAATTCACCTATAGCAGGCTTTATTGCTTAGCACGGCATAATTCAAGGATGCAGCCACGTAGTAATGCAACAAAAATGTTTCCAACTTTCGAGTGCATAAAAATATTTTGAGTTGAATTGTATGGTTAGCATTCTTCGGTCGATGTCGACCACGGATGTACATCACATGAATTTTCATGCGATAAACAGTCCGATTCGGGAGGAACATTCTCTCCCGCAGCGATTGAAACGATAGACAGAACTTGGTTTTAGGGCGTCCGTTGCACGCCGGCGGCGTGATCTGCGTTCAGCATCCAAGAGTTGTATCCGCTCCTCCCCAGCTTGCAGACTACGCTTTGCACAATGCCTTCAATGTGAGCGGTCAAGAGCAAGTTCTTCTCAACTCGTGGGGTCAATGCTGTAGAAAAGTCAAGATCAGAGCGACAGATGTGTATTCACTACACGTCAACAAACATCTGAATCATCATGGGAATTACAATACAGAGATAGACACAATGACAGCTACTGCATTCTGATTGGACAATGAGTATTCATGCTGACAGCCACTCCACATCCTTCCGTTTTCCAAATGAACTTACGTACTGTGCGGTTGCGCAAATTTATTTCGTTTGGAGGCTCTGAATCTCTTTCACACATCTCGTCTGAATCAATGGGTTCTTGCTTTCTTTCTTTTCATAGTTCCGTGTTGCGTATTCACCTCGTAAGATCTTTCACCCGTACGACCACGGACAGTTCCAAGATCCCCTTCCTCAGCTCCCATGCCGAAGGGTTGTATCCAAACAGTATCTCCATCAGACAATTCGGGTAGCTCACGTGCACCCTCATCATATACCTGTTTTTCGCGCTCCATGCGCCGTTTTAATTGCTGATTGATGACGTCCCATGAAACGTCATGTCTGGACAGACGGTTGGTAACAATAGGTATCCTCGTTCTTGTGCGTCTACCCATGAGTCTTTGAGCTGGGCTTAATTCTATATCGGTGGATGGAGTATTTATATGTTCCAGAAGCGCTAAATACGGATCTTCTTTAGCCTCCAGACATTTTTTCATTAATTTTTTCGCTTCTTTCACTGCCGATTCTGCTTTACCATTGGGTTGACTATGGTAAGGGCTGGACATTTCATGTATAAAACGCCATTTTTCTGCGAAGTCAGCAAACTGCTTTGCCGAAAACTGTGGACCTCCATCGGATCTGACACTTTCTGGGATACCATACCTCGCAAATTGACCTTTCATTTCCGCCACGATTTCTTCAGCTGATGTGGTACTAAATTTCTCTATTTCGAAAAAATCGCTGAAATAATCCACCAAATTAAATAATCTTTTGTCGCATGTGAAAACAGGTCAGCTGCAATATGTTGCCAAGGGCGCTCTGGCATTTTGCGACAAACCATTGGTTCTTTTATTTGGCGGTTCCCGAACTTGTTACATATTGGGCACTTGGAGACGAAATCCTTCACTTGGCAACTGACGCCTGGCCAATATACCGTATCCTTGGCTCTTCTAGTGCAACCGTTGCTCCCCAAATGAGATCGATGTAACTCCTGCAACATCAACTTTCGGGCTGAACGTGGGATAACCAGTCGCTCGCCCCGGAAGATCAACCCATCCTCAGTTGATAATTCATCTCGGATTTTGTAATAAGGTCGAATGAGTTCGTCAACCATCGCGATACTATCTGGCCAGCCACTGATTATCTGTTCCTCGAGCTTCTTCATTTCGTCATCCTCAGCCATAGTTTGTCGGATTCGTGGCAACCTGATATCGCTTCCTGCAAGCGTAAAGTGTACTTCTACCAGGTCCAGGTTAGCAGCGGCTACGGATTTCAATGGAGCTCTAGATAGTGTGTCCGCAAGGACCATGGTTTTACCCGGCTTGTAAATGATTTCGAAATCGTATTTCTGCAGTCGGACTAGCATTGACTGTAGCCGACGCGGTGCTTTGTCGAGTGGTTTTTTCACTATTGTGGTCAAAGGCTTATGATATGTTTGTACTATAGTCTTTCGGCCAAATGTGTAATCATTGAATTTTTCCATCGCGAATACGACTGCCAGCAGTTCTTTCTCAATCTGTGCATAGCGAGTTTCTGCATCGCTCATCGTTCGACTTCGAAAATCTATAGGTTGGTCGTTTTGCATAAGTACGGCGACGATATCGTTTTGGCTACTGTCACATTGTATCACTAATTCCAATCGAGGGTCGTAATATCGTAAAACAGGTGCATTGGATATGAGTCTTTTACCTTCTTCCCAGGCATGTATTTGTTGTGTCCCCCAGACCCAAGTTGTATCTTTATGTGTCAGCCGCCTGATCGGTTCCATTATCTGTGATAAGCAAGGCAAAAAACGGCTAAGATAGTTCACCATACCGTTAAAACGAGCTATACTCTTGACATCTGTAGGAGGAGGCATGTGTTTAATGGCCTCCACTTTTGCAGAATCTGGCTTGATACCGTCACTTGATAGGACATGACCATGAAATGTTACCTCATTTGTGCAATATTCAATTTTCGCTTCCTTGAGTTGAATGCCCAGTTCGAGGCATCGTTGAATAAGTTTGTCTAGGTTCTGATCGTGTTCTGTTCGACCGTAGACTAAAACATCATCTGCTATGCAAATTACACCTGTAAGGTTTTCTATGGCCTGTAGCAGGCGTTTTTGAAATATCTCGCTAGAAACTTTCAGTCCGAATGGTAAACGAAGCCAACGAAACCTTCCGAAGGGGGTTCCGAATGTCGTCAAAAAACTGGATTTATCGTCCAAACACACGTGCCAAAATGCTGAAGACAGATCCACTTTCGTGGAATATCGAGCACCAGACAATCTCGGCAAAGTATCTTCTAACTACGGAAGTCTAAAATACTCTCGCATGAGGGCCATGTTCAAAGCTTTCGGGTCGATACATATTCTCATTTCACCTGACTTTACCGCTTTACCGCATCGAGTACAAACTTTCTTCCACGCAGGACATAGTTCCTTCTTAAATTCATGTTTCCTGCCGCAAAAACTGCACATTTTTTCGACTGGATTGTTTTCTCGACATGAATTCTGTTCATGTCTTCGCAAGAATGAGTTCTGAGGGCTTCTGTCTTTTTCTCGGCCGCCTCCTCACACTTGCATATATTTATACATTGCTTCAACGTGAGGTTGCTTTCTTTCTTTCAATAATCGCTTCGTGAGACAACTGTTTTGTGCTCCGATAATCAAACGATCCTTGATTAAGTTGTCTTTCATGCATTTACAGAAGTTGCATGTCTCAGCCAATAATTTCAATGCTCAGATGAAATGTTCGATCGGCTCATCGACACCTTGGACGCGACAATTGAATTTATATCGTTCAAATGTATCGTTCACTTGACTGAGTCAATGTTCATCGAGATTCGCAATGTTCATCTGCATCTTCGTTCTCATCAAATGTGAAACACTGTTTGAACTTCATCGCCTGATCACCAAGCGCATTCCTCAGCGTCGCCATTTGATACTCTTTATCGGTATTCGTCAGGTTCGCCAACGTCCGAAAATCGCTAAACTATTGCTTCCACAGTTTCCATCTCTCTGCCAATCCGTCATCACCTTCCATCTTGAGTGGTGCCGGTGGTCGAACATTAAAGCCGCTAAATCGGGCGTTGTCAGTTCTATCCGACGTTTTCTCGTCGTTCATCCTCGTCACCATGTAGAAAAGTTAAGATCAGAGCGACAGATGTGTATTCACTACAAACGCCAATTGCAGTCATGTATCTATTGCCACCGTCATTTTGTCCCGATTGAACTCTCGTGTTTGGGGTAACCGCAAGATGACCATAAAGACAAAGATAACGGTATACAGTGCGTGCGTACTAAATGCTTTACTGTACGGCAGTGAAACCTAGACAACCCTCGCAAGACGCGAACAAAACTGAATGCTTTTCATTTACGAAGCATCCGTCGTATATTGAACATATCGTACATGGACAAGGTGGCTAAATCAAATTGGGTAGGTATCATCTCACCGTCGAAATTTGTATTCCCTGGCCAGAGTTAACTTTGGTTTTGTCATTTGGAGGATCAGATCAAATTTATGGAGCAGTTAGAACAACTTTGTCGTCAAACTTCATGTTTCAAAACACAACATCAAACGAAAATTGATCAAGGGGTTGATATTCTTCATTTTGTTTGCATAGCTGAAGCGGCTAGAGCTTCGTGTTTGCTTTAATTGTTTGAAAAATTTAATGTCCAATCAGAATATTGAACTGGACTAGAAACTTTGAAGCTACATTTTAAAGTTTAATTTTCATTCATAGGATCAGCGATTATTGGTTTCTGATGCAGTATATCAAAATTGTTATCGTGAAAATTAGATAGGGAATTTTACTGTTCAATATGTATTAATGATATTAATGTGAGTTGCCAAAAAATGGAGGCTAGCTGCAATAAAAATAGCCGGAGAGTGTAGAGATAATTTGCTGATCATCAATTAGAATAATTTATTTTTGGCGCCAACAAAAATGTAGCATTTGCACCCCTTTGGCTGATTCGAGGGTTTCTAATAACGATCTGTCATTCATCTTCGATAAACACTCACAAAGAAGCAAACCTTTCAATTTACTTGCGAAAAATTCGTTCGGAGTTAAAGTTGGAAATATATAACACAATTGCTGTTAAAAGCTCGGAATTCGAAGTCGATATATGGTAAGATGTACAAAAACAACCTCATTGTTGGATTCTTGCCGTTGATATCAAACTCACTAAGTTGTTGTAGGCCTCCTGCGGTCGATATCGACCATGGATGTACATCATAATCGCATTAATTTTTATGACCTACAGCTTTTCGAATCACTGAATTTTCCAATTCGAGAGGAACAATCTTTCCCGCAGCGCTTGCAAGCGCAAGCAGAACTCGGTTGTAGAGCGTTCAGTAGCCAAGAGCTGTATTTGTTCCACCTAATTTTGCAGACGACGCTTTACACAATGACTCCAAAGTGAGCGGACAAGAGCATGTTCTTCCCAACTCGCGGGGTCAATGCCAAGAACTTTCATATCTCTTTTGCAAATGTCTTTGTACCGCAAGTGCGGTCTGTCCAATGATTGACTTCCTAATTGCAACACATCATAGAGTGGATCTTTTGGAATACGACCATTATTCATTTAATAGACATAACCAAGCCATCGCAAGCAGCGCTTTCGTAATAGGGTGAACATGCTCTGTAGACCAGCTTTTGAAATCACTTTACCATTAGTCACTCTGTCCATGCACCATATGTTCAAGATACGAGGGATGCTTCGTAGATGGAAAGCATTCAGCTTCCGTTCGTGTCATGCGTGGGTGGACCACGTTTCACTACCGTGCAGTAAAGCATTTAGTACGCACGCGCTGTGTACCATCATCTTTGTCTTTACAGTCAGCTTGCGGTTACCCCAAACACGAGAGTCCAGCGGGATAAAATGAAAGCTGCTCTGCCAATGCGCTTATCAATCTCCATGTCTAACTAGAGGATTATCCGCAATGGCTAAACCAGGATATGTGAAATGATGTACTGGTTCAAGCTGACAGTAAACACACTAAGTTTATTTTACTTTTGCGCAGGTGGCTTCGCGATTGGATTAGCCAGGCGTTGTTGACATCTCGAATCAAGCCGGCTCATGCGTGTTGATAGGAGGCAAGATATTCCCAAATCGTTACTCAGTCGCGTTCGCACATTCAAAAGACGTAGACGAGACGTAATCCAAGATCATCTAAACATCATCCTTCGGAGTGGATAGCCGGTAGTTACACGCCACCTAAGGGCGGGTTTAGCCTCGATGACAATTTTTTGAGCTCTGGATCTATCTTTCCAATGAAGATGTCAAACATGCATGTACAGCTTATGATCTCCAAAGTTTGGAATTACCAACCAATCATATTTGTGAGGAAAACTCTCTTCCAGAACTCTCAGAAGTCGAACGCAAGTTCTGCTCTTCGTAACTTGAAGATGACACTCCTCAAACTACTTCTAAAGTAAGCAGTTAAGCGAAACTTTTTCTTGAAACATGTATTAATTTAACAGCCTCAAATTCTTTATCTACAAACGATTTAAGAGCTAGCGCGGCGAGCATTTATCTTGAACTTTTTCTCACATAGACCATCCTTCCTACTCTGAAATTCTTTGCCGAATCTGTAATTAGCTTGGGTTGATGCCATAGTCAATTTCCTGTGGACTATTTCACGATTGGAGCTAGTTAGTGTATCATGTATTCATATAGCACCGCGTTTCTTTGAAACGATAATTCATCAATTGTTTTGGTCTTGGCAGGTGTGAATGACATCTGCTGACCGATTAGCTCGATTGAGTACTCGGTGCGCACACTAGGGGTCACGCACATTATAGTTTATCCGCCAGATTGTGGAGATATCAGCCCCATCCACCTTATTGACTGCATTCTTACCAGTCGTTCAATATATGGTCTTATTCCCCACCTTTGCGTTATCGAGATCAATGTGGGACCAATCCTATTTGTAAGGAAAACTTTATTCCGGAACTCTCAGAAGTCGAACGCAAGTTCTGCTCTTCGTAACTTGAAGATGACACTCCTCAAACTACTTCTAAAGTAAGCAGTTAAGCGAAACTTTTTCTTGATCCAGCACGTGTTCAGCTAGTGCTGAATTTCTTATCAGTGATTGATATTCACCGGAATTGCGTGCCTGCTTACCGATTCGATTTTTGTGTTCACTTATCCTAGTGCTGAGTTCTCTGGATGTTTGCCCGATATATACTCCCGAGCAAACCTTGCAGTTGATTTTATATGCGCAATTCGTCGCGCAGCCTGAAGATGTTTTATCCTTGAAATGCGTTAATAAGGATCTGAGCGTTCTACCCTTTTATAGATTACTCGTAACCTGCGTTATTCAAGATTCATTTATCCCCTCTGACGCTTCCATAATGTAAGGTATAGAAACTGTTACAAGCCAAACTTTTTCCGTTTTGGTTGCTGGTTATTTAACCCGTTTCAGTTGGCGTTTAATTAGGCTCTTAGGGAAACCATGATCACCAAGTCGACGACTAACTTCGTGATGGGCTCGCTTTTGATGGGTGGCATTGCTGCACAAGCGTTCAACTTTGCAAAACAGCGAATTCGCAACTGAATTAAATACTAAAATACGTATCTGTGTCGATTGGCTTATGATAGACCGCAGTGCTTATTTTACCATCCTGCTCTCGCGCGAGACAGTCCAAGAATGGAAGTGTCCGTTCTGTCGACTCAATCTCCTTTGTAACTTGGATTTTGCGATCCAAGTAGTTAAGGTAACTATGGAATGCTTCCAATCTGTCGCGTTTTATGATGACGAATGTATCATCGACATAACGCCACCATATCTTTGGCCGAAGAGCTTCATTTTTAGAGCTTACTCTTCAAAATGCTCCATTTACATATCCGCTAACACTGGGGAAATAGGTGATCCCATTGCTAAGCCTTCATTTTGCTTGTATAACTGTCCATTAAACAAGAAGTCGTTCATATTTAGACATATCTCTATACCGTTGGTATCGATTGTATATTCATCTAAAGTCAAATTTTGCTTCCGTTTGACACTAGCATGAAGTCACATGAGCCAAATATAACCATTTCATTCCTCGGACGTCAATTACTTTGTTGGGAGAACTACAAATGAAAACTAGGTTTCAACCATATTCCTTATCTACATCCAAATCGCTGGGTGGATTAATGTCAAGCTTGACAACATATGAAGACATACACTGAATAATGAAACCGAATTCTCATTCATCTTACTATATACTGATCTGTATTGCGCTCATATTCATTTGCTTATTATAATCCATCTATTTTCATCTTTTTCGGGATTAATCTCTATTTGCATACGTCAATTTTGTTGTTGTCGCTTTAATGCAATCGATGTTCACGGCAAACCGCATTGGGCATTGAATTTCTGATCAAACATTTCATCTCAGCTTTGTTCTGCTCTTTAAACTATTAGGCTGAGCACAGTGCATCGACCGTCTCTACACGTTATATCATATTAACACGCAGTCTATTGTCACTAGCAATGAGATTACTGAGTAGTCAAGAGTTTATTCCTCAAGCGATGAAGAATAAGACATGGTCATTGCTTACAGGCGATACTCGTAGTTGCGTATCGTGTACTAGATAAGTCCGTTACGGTTGCATAATGCTCAATAGTCACTGACATTGATTTAAGTTACAAGATTCAAAATTTGGGGTATAAAATAGTTAGCTATACAACACCATAAGATATTCGTATTACGGACAATAAATAAATACAAAAAGTGGAGGCAGAACGAAGATCATGGTTTTGTAGCTAGAAAAATTGTCAGGTATTATCTCGGTAAGATTGGAAAATACTTGTTAGGATATATTTAGTTGAAGTTGCGGTGTAGTGTGGAATTAGTAGGCATAACTATATCCAGTAGGTTTATGAAAGTCCTTTCAATAGATGATTCTAGAACATCTGACGGTAAGGAGTTCCATAAGAAACAATCGCGCACCGAATAGAAGAACCGACGGCAGTTCCGGTGGCAATGTGGAATATCAAATGTCAGTGGGTGAGTACGTGTAACATGGCTTGACCGGAGGCGAAATTGATGTCTCAGAGGGTGCATCTTTCAGTTCATTATTTTATAAGTGAGAATTAGATCTAATATAACCCGTCTGCGAGCAGTTATCCAAATTTAAATGCAAGAGTCAATCCTCATATGGTAGGTTGCGAAGGCAGACCACCATTTTAGTTGTCTTCTATTAATCCTCTCGAGCATCTTGATGTCCATTTTTAGCCATGGTGTCCAAGCTTGCACGGAGTAATCCATCACTGAGTTAATATACGTAAGTAAGATCATCTGGAATGTTTCACGGAAAAAAGTGCAAAATACGCCAAAACATGTTTAGCATGTGGCTAGTTCGGTTATATACGGCTTCGCATTGAATGTTATTTTCCAAACTTCCACTAATCCAAACGCTGGGGGTTGCTTTTTTCTGTGTTCCATTCTGAATGTTTCGATTTGAGACTTAGGAGAATGAACAATTCCTACATATATGCAGCATTTTGAAATTTCTGATGTTAAATGGAAGCCTATTCCTATCGGACCAACTGCTCAATATATTCAAATCGCTGTATAAGCGCAAGCAGACCACACTTGACTTGATTTGAAACCGAAATTTAACATCTTAGCTGTGACAAGTTTCAGAAGCTCATTGATCTATGCCAAAAAGAGAACCGAACCAAGTGCCGAACCTTGTGGGACACCACTAGTGGCTTCGATGTCTCTGGACACCATAACATGTCTACATACAGTTGCCTTGCAAACAAAATGGAGCTTCTCAGCCAGGTGAGAAGGCACCCAATAATACCAACATCGTACAGTTTGCTCAGGCGTATAGAATGGTCCACGCGATCAAAGGCCCTTTATATTTCCAAGTAATATCAATGCACGCAACCACCATCATCTACTACCTGCGTCCAGTCGTCCATTGTCTCCAGTAGGTTAGTCAAGCAAGAACAAGACTTCCGAAATCCATGTTCCTCTCTGGACAACAAGTTTTGGACTTCGAGAAGACTCACAATTCTTTCGCACACAATTTGCTCCATAAATTTTAAGATCACAGTGCAGTAGTTTTCTGGGTCCGAGCGAATTCCACCTATGTATATGGGTGTTATTATTCCCCTCTGCCTAGCAGAGTGATTACATAAATCACAAAGTGGTTCACACAAATGACTGCTGCATAACTTAAGGAAATTGTTCATATTCAACCTGCGTAGGTGGTACAGCAATATTTCAGAATTGATACATATATCGCTTATAGTCACCGGCACCACTGGAGATGACAATTCAGATGGTAATGCATCTTTGGGGGTGAAAACTCGTGAATAAAAACTGGTTAGTGCGTTATCAGTTTCCGGGACAGTATCAGTTAGTCCGTTAATTGTCATAATCGGAAAATTACTGTGATTCACCTCCGTGATGATGTTTAAGGGTTAATAAAGCAGTTTGTGATTTCGCTGCATTCTTACTGTAAGGTGATCTGATGATATTGTCTATCCCCCCAGACGATATTTGTGGCTTGATTCTGCAATTCGCAAATGTTTGCCCAAGTCGATGCTGTTTAGGCCACCCTGTGAATAGCCCATGACAAATTTTGATTTGTCAAACATTTTCTAGTGCGACTGCGAATTCTGAAGTGAGGTGCTTTGCTATTATGTTCCGGGACATAGAATTTTAATGTATCATGTTGGTGATGTAATCTCTCAGGTTTGTGCAACGCGATTCAGAATCACTGAATTTTATTTTATGAACATCGAACGTCCCCATTGTTTCCAATCATGTCAGATAGCGGACTAACTGATACTGTCCTGGAAAGCGTTAACGCCTCAACGCTTCATATCTAGTCCCCATATTAATAATACCCTATGGCGTTTTAAAGATACAATCTTTTTATACCATAAATGCCTGAACCTTGAATCTTGATAACTTTGCCCATTAGGTAACATTTGCATGTTCAAACAGATAGACAATTCATACGTAAATAAATGGTCGTTTAATTTTTCCCGTTCTTCATAACAAGGTACTAAACTTATCTACTCGATTGAACAAGGTGCTTACTTTGAGACGTACCAGTATTTAATTAAACTCAAATGCACTGCAATGTTGTATGCGCTTCAGATAAACGAGGATGAACTGCAGATTAACATTTCCAAACAAAACAACCTGGCTTTTTGAGTGCAGATAATATGCTCCCGTCTTTGATATGTCTTACGTAAATGTCCGGTAAATCTGTTGCACGTCAAAGATGCTTTATTGCAGTTATAACCACATCTCCCAATTTAATCTTTGATATTTATTTAAACAAACCAGCCGGAAAATGCAGTTTACTAACTTCACATTGAAGCCGAAACACTCAGCGAAATTTAGCTTCGAATAATTTGAGACTTGCGATTTCTACATTAATTCGTTACATTCAAACGAGCGATTGTATGGTCTGTTCGGACGGGTGTAACTTTATGTTATAAAAACCCACTAAGCGTTACCTTACACAAAGTTTGAGACATCTTCAGAGGATCAACATTGTAGGGATATAATAGAAATAGTCTGTATTCATCGCATTGAAGACACAGTGTATAACACATTTAGCATCATATTCAAACTGCAACTACGAGAACAAATAATCGATCAAATCCAGAAAAGAGGTACGCCAACAAACCAGATAATTGTAACCGAATTTGCCTAGATTGCTTTCTTGAAAATTTGAAAAAAATAAAGTATAATGTTTGGTAATAATAAGAAATTAAACTATCTTTGTAAAGTGGAAGTGGCACATTGCTTGGGGAACTGATCTTCTTCAAGGGAGCACCAATAAAATATTTGCGCAAAATCCCGAGCATTTAA
>JACCGJ010011823.1:0-29320 GCA_013407085.1 Atriophallophorus winterbourni | reverse complement strand
TGAGTGCAAAGAGCATGAAACAGGCCGTAAGATGTGTGTGTGTGTGGTGGAAATGCATGCAAATGAGTATCTATAGCTTATATTATTTTTCCCACTCGAAAGGGTGATAAACGATGGTAGTTACTTTTCAAGTAGAGTTGCTACCCATTTTACATCCCAGTAAGGAGATGATCAAGGCACACCTACTAAAACGCCCAACTTTGAATATTCTGTTTTCCAACCGATTATCGAAACAATGTTCCCAGTTCGGCATGAAAAACTAGCATTTCACTCAAAAATGTTTGGCATATTTTTACCACACATGAAATTTTTTAAAAAAACGTTTACACCATTTTATTACTAAATTAATTCCGAAACATTCAAATGCTATTTAAGCATTTAAATTATTCTAATCCAGTTTATTGAATATTCGTTCTTGTAAAGATTAATAGTTTTCGTTCGTAAAAACCCATTTTTGAGCAAATGTAGTTTGTTTTTATCATGAGAAAAGACCCACAAACTTCATCGCCTAAGTTGCAAACTGGCAGACACGATTTACCATTGAATCATTTTCGGTGATTGATCGTGTCCCGTTCGAATGGTAGCAACCGCTTTTATCTGAAGTACCTGCTTGCTTTTGGGATCACGATCCACTATACACACGTCTATCAAACATCGAAATAAATTAGGCTACTGGTCCACTTAGCGATCATGGACCGCCGAGTTTTGAGTGATGGAGACGCTCACATTGTGCCTCTTTACCAAACGGGAGCTAATACCAGGTACGTGGTTTAGCCCAACTCGTCAGTGCATCCATGTGGTGGGAGGAGGGTTTCTGCATGTCTTGGTTCACTGTTCGAGGTTGGTAAACTAACTCGACGGATTGCTCGCAGTCACCAAGGGGCGTCAAGTACCACTCCAGACTTCGTTCGCGCGTGGAGGTGATTTCGTGTTGTCCGTTCGGTTGCGTGCTTCAACTAATAAGCTACCGGAGGAACGGTGTATTTTGTGTGGGCAAACTTAACGGTTTTTATTGAGCTTGCTGCAGTATTGGTATTTCATATATAAAATACTGCAAACATCATTCATGAGCGATTAAATTTGAGTATGTATAAATACTTGCACCCGAGGTATTTATGTAATCAAATTAATTATTATTAGAAAAAGGATAATAACAACTTTTATTGATTTAAATAATGGGGATCGATAGTTTGGGCTTCTTTGCAAAATTCTTCAACGCAATTTTGAGGTTTTGCTTGTCAAAGTTCAGATAATTTTGTGAAATGAATATATGGTTTGGATGCATGATTAACATTTAACAATGGTTTGATAGTTGAATAATTTCAAATTTTTGGTACAAAAACTTTCGAAGCCGCTTGTTCATTGAAACATGATGGGAATTCACACATCTGGAATAGCAGCAAAGTCAATGTGAATTAAAATTGTGAAAATTACTCGCCCCGACGTTGTGGTAAAATTAAGATACATCATAAATTGTGAGGACGTTAAGTAGATATGTTTGGAGGGCAGAATCTACATCTGAAAGCTGTTTGAAATGGTAAGTTACATCTAGGAGGCCAAACTAGGAATTCTAGATTCCTGTTTATATACGTCAAATGTAATCAAAGTATCTCTTACTAGCTGCATTTGTTAATCTTTTTTGGAAAAACGGAAATTTAGCAACATCAACAGAGGGTTAGAGCAAACTGTTTCTCGTTGAGATGCAAACAGAATACTTTTAATGACTAACGTATATATTTCTTGGCACGATTGTATCAGTATTGATAAATTATCTCGTGTCTTTTAGACACTGAAATGTAATCACCATTTTTCGATGGCTATTAACATCCAAAGAACATATGGATAAATAAATATAATAAATAAATATAATATGTAAATAAATATAAAAATATAAATTCTCAAAAAGTTAAACATCTATACATTGGTAAATGTGGAGTGTGTAATGGAAATGCATGGAAATGAGCTTTTTGGTTTATGGGTATGGGTTCAAACCCAGTCTACATGTTGCGGAACAAGTTGGGCGTACAAACCTTATCCAACAGTGGCATACAAGCCCAACTTGTTTACCATTCTTCCACTGATTCAAGTGCATGCGGATCCTGATCCTACTGTCCCTACCTAATAAGTGCAAACAGAACGAAACCGGTCGTGGGCTGCGTGTGATGGAAATGCACGAGAATGAGCATTTTTATAAAAATATACATTCTCAAAAATTTAAACATGTACATCAGTGTTAAATAAGATTCGTTCAACTAGTCTGATGCTTGAAGTCGCAATCAATAATTGATTCTTGAAAAATTATTATAAATATCTAGCGATTATGATATTGAACACCGTACTTGGTTGCGCGAACTTGTTGAAACAGTCACAAATTTCCATGTCTGATAAGTGGCAACAAACAAAAAACCAGTCGTGTACACCCATCCTGCTTGCATTCTCCTCAATTACACACCACAATCGGCTGTCTGTCGTCATCCGATGAAGGCAATAAAAGTACGTTCAGTTAGCCTTTAAACATATGTAGAGTTTGGAAATAGTTATACTTGTACGCCACATTTAAATACGGTTATTACCAAGAACCGCATTGTTTAAATAAAGAATCACAAAGTAATTCCGTGTCGCGTACACTATACACTTGAAATTGACCAATTTATACATACTGTCATTGTAATATGGAAAATATATTCCAAACCGTCCATGGTGTTGCATTCCGCCGATTGTAGTATATAGCTACATGAAGCAGAATTTCGATTTGCAAATGCGGTCGTTGTCCGACTTGCATTGATTGTATTTAATACAAACGGATACCTGGTGAATGACATAAACAACGAAAAGGCTCGTGTGCCTACTTCCTGCTTTTCAAACCGCATACACTATTCATTTTTATATGTTGGCAATGATAAATAATCAGAAATAGGTTGTAAATGGTAAGGAGAAAGAACAACGAAATATTAGATCAACACAACTTTGGCAAAATTAATGCTGGTTTGGCAAAGAGCAGAGTTTTTGGAAGAATAAACGTCCCTTGTTATGATAGAGGAAATTATATTGCATTAAACGTCTAGTACATTCATTTAAATATACAAAATCTTCTGCAGAAGTAGAAGACAGGAAGGTACCTGTAGGTCAATTGACGGCTCTGATTGACTATAAATGTTTGCGACCAATTATTAGATCTTTTGAAAAAAACACGATTCAAACACCAACGTTCTGTAAACGTCTAAAAGTTTATCACTCGTTTATTAATTTTACTTACTAAATGCAACTGGAATACATCTCACCAAAACATTCTATAGAAGATCACGCAACGATTACTAATACAATTGACAACTTCTTACAACATTCGTCTAAGATCGCGCAACCTGATTGTAAAATTAAGCATTTTTTAATTGGTGAACTGATACTACGTTCAAAACGATGTGTTTTTTACTCCATAGGCAGAATCTTTCTGCAGTTTACTGCGTAGCAGTAGCACTTAATCCTCCTCAAAATTAAACTGAGGCTTCAACCTTTACCTCCGCAGCGCTCGACAGAGTGATAGAGATGAGTAAGACATAGGTCTAATGTTAATAGCTCGATATCTCGTTTACAAGCACTAGCACAGAATTCCCACAGATTGATCACTGAATCTTGACGTTCCATGAAGCCGATAATCCGAGGTAGATTATTTACACAACCAGGGTACTTGAAACTGTCAAGGAAGGGTTTTTGAGCATTCAAGTATCCCAGGAATTATGGTTAAAAATCAAATAATTAACAACATCCAGGATTACGCGATGAATAGCATATAACGAGTACATCTCATGAACGGCTCGCGAACTATTTTTGGTAATGTGGTAACCGTATCTCGTGTATAAACTTCAGAAAGAAATTAGAAATAGACTTCCGTGCCCATTTATGTGTTGTTTGAGAGACTGTGGATAGTTTAGGAAAAATATCCCATTAAATTTCGCTTTTGTCTTACGTAGATAATCCTCGTCTTGCCTCCACGTAATGAGACAGTTTTACGCTGAGTTTATAAGAGTCTGAAAGGAAAAACATACCAATAATAATCACTTGTCTAATTAACTTCAGCTATACATTTTTCTTTGAATATATTTGTATAGCATAAAGGCCAATACTGACATCTTTATGCCAAACTTCTGTACACCAATCATAAGTGTTTCTACAAAAATATAAGGTTTAAACTCTCGATTTCACGTCGAAAAAGGTTTAAATTCTATCAGTTATACAAAGCAAAGGCGAACTATCATTTGCTGATTGATGAGATTTATTTCTATATTACATATTCGACTCGTATAAATAATCAAACCTTCATTTCCTAGGAAAAATGACCTAAATCTTTCGGATATAAACTGGTATTGTTTCTCAAAACTGCATTAAATACTAACACATACATATCACAATTTTATTACAAAATCCACATATTTCCATTACAAATGTTACGGAGTTTCAGGTGGTCCATTTTTCACACAGTCAATCATTCCTTCCAACGCTCAATTCGTTTTCAACATTTCAAATTACCCTCTCAGTTTGTTTAGCCCACCCACAGGGTCAAATTCACTCGCTTGACTGCCTGAGGCAAATTACTTTTTGATGGCGGGCCAGTACTTCAAATTGGATCATTGCCCACTGAAGTAAAAATAAAAAACTACTTCAGTACATTTCCCACGGGTTTGATATTCTCTGAGATTTCTCACGACTCTTGGAAAAACGGAACCAGTTAATTTAACACATTTATTCTTTTGACTTGTACAAAAATATTTTCTAGTATATAATTGGTCTAAATGCAATTTGAAATAAATTAACTGCAACAACAAAATCGCCATATTATTTTGATATCCAGTTAATAGGATGATGGGGATTTTAATGGTTTATTCAAAATAAGAAAATGGTTCATGATTTTTAAAACTGAAACTTAAAGATGCATTAATATTTGATTTACGGGGTGAATAATTATGTATATGATCTACCGTATTAGAGGTTTATATTGAAACAGGCAAATCGTTTTTGCTAAAAGTTGATGATTCGAAAAGTGCGTTGAAGAGAAGTATATTGTGTACGATCAATCGTTAGCTGATCCGAAGAACACAAAACCAAACGAAGACTTGTGAATCCAGTCCAAAAGCGGAGAGGACCAATTGCAACAGACTGTGAACGATGCAAATATCAGGATCGGTTAAAGTTTGGGCTGATGATTGAGGATCAAAGTTGCCAAATGTCAGCATCGCTATCTCGTCGCTACCACTTTCAAAAACGAATGTTCTGAGCTGTGAGATGAGCAAAATATTTATAGATATGTTTGCAGCAGAAGGAAAAATACCTTGAATTATTTCTGCGAGCAAAATAAACAGTGGGTGTTTGGGGATTCCACCGTGCATGGGGTTTAAATTTTCCAGTTTTCGGTCAGTTAACGAAAGGTTCATAGTGATGTTCATGATTATTGATATAAAATTAAAGTAAATTATTTGGTAAATTTGCTAAACCATTTAATATATGCTCAGATTTCCGAATCAATCAATACTGAGATATGGGTTTGCTTAAAAATGCTTGCCAAAGATGTAAATTTTTAAAATGTTTAGTTGAAGCAATTCCAACCATATTTGGTGGCTGTTAGAGTAATTATTACTAATGACATTAATGACGTCTCAAAACAGAGTTATAAAAATTCTTCAGATGTTATTCGTTTAACAAATGATTTTATTATATAAAATCATTTGAAACAAGGTATTGGCAAAACGGGGTTTGAAATAAATAAAAAACAAGGAAATCAATTATGAAGGGATTGAGAAATTTAATGTTAAACTTGAGATGAAATGATGTGAGTTGATCGGTGCGTAGAAAATTCATGAGCCTGTAAGCTACTTGAGAACCAGCAAATTGTATGCTAATTATAACCAGGCAACCTTTACAAGCTCCTGCACACATAAAAGGATAACGCAAAATACTGAATGACTATATTCATACGGTGCTAGAGAGATAGCTTCGGTCTAGCCGCAAAGGAAAACACGGAATCATTAGTTTGCACGCCTGTTGATAAATATTCACGTGAACCACACTCCCAAAATCCACATGATTTTAGGTCATTTTTTGCAGTAATTATTAAATGCAAGCGGCAACAAAACGTGATGTTCTTATTGATCAGGGTCGAAGTTAGTCGTGTATATTGATGCAGAAGTAGTTCTACTACACATATAGTGTCCAGTTCGGTTGCCATAGGGATCAAATCAATGATCCCTTGGAAAATACATCCAGGAAATTTTTGAGACAGCAATGTTTTGGAACACCGAATAACATATTCAACGTTAATCCGGTAGAAATTGATTATAATATGTATTGAGAATATCTGGATTGGATCACATATCCACATATCCATCAACTACTATTTGTAATCAGCAGATTTTTCTCATCTGTGGGAATCAGATCGATTACTTTCCGGATTTCTGGAAACAACAGAGACATACTGGATATTGTTGGATATGAAAGCTACCGTTTTTCGCGATTACAAAACTCAACATTGTTGCATTACGCTTTCAAATTTAATTATGATTATGTTTCATTAGATTATATTTGTTTGTGATCCTGTTAATTTTGTTCTCCTTCAATCCATCATTTTCTCTAACAATATGCTTACTTGACTAAAAAAAAAGAAGATATAAATTCGAGCCAATAAAGAATAAATGAAATTCTGATTTTGGCATCTGTTTCTACTAAACTTACCAGACTAGAACTAGGAAGATCAGGAGCTAAATCAGCGGTCCAGAATAACTTTTCTAAAATTTATTCTAATTCGAATTGATACAATTCCCTGCTGCATATGAACGACATACCGCGACCATTCTTGGAAAAGTTCTTTACTAATGAAAAAGGTTTTTTCGAATACTAATCAATCACTCTAGATGCTATCACATTTATATTTACCATGGGATTTTAGGTCAAATAGAAGGTATTATTAAGCAACCAATGGCTTCCACTTTACTTGTTGTGATATGCGTATTTTATGTACGATTTCATAATACATTACATGACATATTCAGGTTATCTCGAGCGTCTTTGATAGGTTTCATGAGCATGATGAAAGAATCTACATTTTTGCAGACATTATAACACGGAAAAGAACACGATATTCGGTAAAACTAATGACCTTAGCCACAAAGAAAATAAGATTATTTGATATGCATTAGTTGAATCTTTCCGATTAAGCTTCCAATGAATGTACGTAATTGCATTTACATGTAGATTTTTTCATTGAAATTGAAAACTTAAGGAAACGTGTGCGAAAAATATCTTAAATATAATTTCTAGAAAACTCACAAAACCTACCACCTATATCATTTTAAATTAACTGATTTACTACTTACATTTCACAGTAGCTCAAACACGTTTTACAACTAAAAATTTCGTTTTCGCTTCGTTATGCTTTACGGACCCAATGGATATTTATATTAATATTTATATCTATTCATGCAACGAGCAGCTCATTCACGGGTGATTCCATTATTTAGATCCATTGGAAGCTACTAGTAAGCTAAATTTAATAAAATTGGTTTCTTAGAGAATCAAAACTTCACTCGACTACAATGCACACTTGCGTTATAATTGTGCTGGATCGTGCAGAATTCACGAAATAAACAGACCGTTTTTTGCTAAATACTCAGATTTTTTGCAGCCTAGAATAACGGAAACATGAGATATCAAATTCTCATGAAATACGAATGTGAACATGCGAAAGTTTATTCGGCCTATGGTCATTAATTGATTTGATTTCTTTGTCAATATTGTTAAAACGAGTATTCAAATACGGAGTTTCTAATTATGATTTAAATACAGTTAATGCAAGAGAATTGGATTGAGAAGAATATATTTTAGACAAACTCTGAATATGGAAGCCTAAATATTTTATATAAAATAGCAGATTTCCAATTCTACATATCACCTTTATATTTTTTCATTATAGTGAAATATTAGATCAATCATTATTATGTTATTAAATATGATTCCAAATACAAAGAGGGTAAACGTAGCGATGATGTTTTCATTGTATTAAAATATTTGGTGCTGATTCGGTCTTCATATCATCGGTCTTCATATCTAGATTTAGAACGTATCCGAGTATAATCAGAGGACTGGTTTCACTGGGACGTAGAACGCATCAAAAATCATCATCATCTGGAGAACAGTTCATAAGCGCTAAATTGCGATAATTCAAACGGTTGACGGTAGCCCATGTCGTTAAGGCGTGTGACTACAATGTTGATCGCGTGTTCAAATCCCATCTGGAGCGGAGGATATGCACTGCTGATGAGCTCAAATAAGAGCGAAAACCGAGTCCAGTGCTTCCAATGTGGACCGTCGTGATCAACTTTGTGAATAGTTCGATGTGCTTGGCACGGATGAGTAGTCACAAATATAAACAACACATTCTCCAAACCTCGCTTAATCACTTATGGAAATGTTTCAAACAGCTCACAGATACTCATATGCATGTATTCCCATCAAACATACACTCAACGACCGACTGTGCGTGCGGTTTGCACTCATCATATAGGGAGAGAACGATCAGGATCCGCATGTCTTAAAACAGAGGAGGAATGGTAAACAAAGTATGAAATTGTAAGCCACGGTTGGATAAGGTTGGCACGACTCACGTGCTGATTTATACGACTCATTTTGAAATTTTTAACGTAGCTGAGGTTCTAAACTGTCATGTTTTACAACAGATTGTTGACCCCAAATAGTTCGATTCTAAATAGACAAGCAAATTTCATGAAAACTGTTGTGCATTTCTGCAAGTAGGATGCTAGAATTAAATTAGCCACCCGTTTGTGTTTAATATATCGCACGAAAATCTATCAGCACACACTTCACGGAAGTCATTTACAAGAAAGAATGAACGTTTTTTCCGGCGTGAATCATTTTTCAAACAGTTAAGCTGTCAATTCCATTCCATTCAATTTTAATGGTCTAAAAGTCTCATAACATTACAAAAAACAGAAAAATATAAGAACTAGGAATAATATAATAAACTAAAAGGAGATTTGGTTGCTTAATGAGCAGTTCAATAATCAGGTAAAAATCCATAAGCCGGAAAGTGTTTTTGATTGGTGGGATGAAAATGTTGATGCATGGGGTCAAGATGCACGGGTTAAGCTTCAAAATGGCATCAAGACTTTTCTTGAACATCTTCTGATTTGGTGAGTTCACAACATAATCACGGCACAAATATGTCGTGAGGGACAGTTAGAGTAAATGTGTGAACTCTTGTCTTATGCGAGCTCCATAGATTAAATAATTATCGTAGAGGGTGATTGCGGTATTCAAAATATTATAAACCAAAATCAAATCCCCTCGGAGACGACGACGTGGATAATCGAATAAATTCCGGATTTTGATTCGCTCATTGCAACGTTTCCGGCTGAGTCCGGTGACAAGTTTGTTAGCTCGAAGGTATATTCTTAGAAAAGTCGTAAAATCTTTTTTAAGCCATGGCGACCATGCTTGAACTGGTCTTTCCAGATTGAGATGCGCAAAACGAATTATCTTTATGAACAAAATAGATTGTTTCATCTAAGTTCAGTCCACACTCGGGTGTCATTTTTGTTGGCTTTGCAGTCGATTGCTGATTTTATGTCCCAGCTGAAGATTCATTTCTTTGTTCAGATGATAGGGCTTCATGAAACCAAACAGTATTGGATGCATAGTAGGCTGTATTTATATCAGTATTTCTGTAATCGCTAAGGATTACACCTTTTGGGGCTTTGTGTTTTCAGCATGTCCAGTTGGAACGTACAGTATCAACCATAGTAATAACCAGGAAGTTTATTTTCAGGGTACGTAGCCTAATACATTTTTAATTCGCTGAGGAATGCAGTCTGAAAGTATCAACGACTACAGTCGTTTCGCCAAAAATAGTATCAGCCAAAAAATTAATTGCCTGTAGTCATGCTCAGATAGCTCGTTAGCCTTAGCATTGCCTACCAACTATGATACTCCGAGGATGAAAAGATTGCGTTTTGATGTTTTCTTATGTCGCCTGTATTATTCCTCCGTTCGCAAAATAATGGAGCGTGCAGAAGTAGGAAGATGATCGGGTTATTCAATTTTTGTAGCATCACACTGCACACGTTTGAGTTAAAAACGAAGAAGTCATACTGACGTTACTCAAGTGATAATCAAGTTCCTAGTTTTATTACCTCATTTCAGACGATCAATTCATTAAGATCACATAATCGGCAAATTCCCAGAAGTATTGCAAGATTAGCTAAGTAAAATAATGTAAAATTCAGAAGGGGAAATTGTGAGAATTCAGCTCACGCTTCTCGAGTTCCATTATCGATTAGACCATATTGATCTATCTGCTTTGATTAGTGGTTACGTTCGGCAATCTATTGCCTATAGACACAAATCTTTTTATGAACTGTATAAATAAATTGTGTAACGTTACATATAAGTATTTCGATTTGCTTTCGATGATCCTGTCATTTTTAGGTGTCATTTCCTCTTGGGTCTAAGCTCAGCACACTACAATACAATTTATTTTATTTCTAATATAATTATTTTTGGGTAGAAAAGATTAACGGTTCTCGATTTGCCTTCAAACGAATGCTATCGGCTAGAAAAATTCGAGAAAGTCACTGTGAAATGTTGATATTCTCTAAACATAAAAATAACATCGAACTGTTACATGGAATTCAACATGCGTATGCAAACCACTAACAACTTGTTGAGATCGTAGCAACCAAATTTAGCACGAAAAACTAGATGAAATAATAAATGAAGTAAACATGTGTGTAAACCCATTGAGATGAAACTATGAACAACAACATTTAAATGTAGGTTGTCAGTACGAACAGCAATGAATTTCTAACAATGTTTCATGCATGCTTTCATTTTTTTTAAAACCCGTACAATCACGCTTAATGTGGCGATCCATGTGTAGTTTTGGATCAAAATGTACTATACACATGGTTCCTAAAGAAATATCAGATAATTTTTGTTGATTCCAGAACCGATATTATCAACATTGCAAGTAATATGGAAACCTTATGGTTTGCAACAATTTCTGGATTACTGTAAGCTTTCAATGTATATAGGGACTCGTAATAGAATTTGATTTAAGATTTAATATTTAAGAATTTATGGTCACAAGATCGCATAGCTTCACAATTATTATTTCATAGTAAATATTAGTGCTATGAAAAAGGACTGAAAAATAATTATGTAATGTCAAGTGTACTCAAGTTGAATACTGGCAATGAGTCAATACGCAGGTGTCAATAAATCGTTATACAACAAATAAATGTCAAAATTTCGAATGAAAGTTTTGACGAAGGGAGCGATGACAATAGGTTTAGGGAGGATATTCCAAAGGCAACAGACACGATCAGAATAAAAATATCGGCGACAGCTGATGCGGGAATCGGAAGTTTGTAGTGCCGCTGAGTGGCTACTTGTATGTTATGACTTACGATATTCGTATAAGTGATTCAAAGGATGATGTGGTGTATTTAATATTTTGTATGTAAGTATCCAATACTCCGAAGGCTTCTTTGAAGGGCAGTGGAGTGTCTTAGTTTTTGCAATCGTTCCTCGTACGTTAGTTTCCGGAAACCAGTTACCAGTTTGTTTACACGATGGCATATTTTATCAAACAATATTATATCCTTTATTAACCACGGAGTCGAAGCTTGCGATGCATACTCCATGGTTGGAATAAAGTAGGCTTTTGCGATGTTGGACAACGTTTCAGGCGAGTAAGTCGTGAAAATCCGTCGCAGCATACCTAGGAGTTTGAAAGCACGCTTATAGATCACCCCACAATGCAGGCTTTTCTTTAGTCTGCCGCGTACCCAAACTCCAAGACACATTTCCGACTCGGTCCAGCTCAAAATCTTCTGTCTAGAGTAATATTGGTACTGAAATGGCTTACAAATTTACAACACCTAGCATTTTTCGAAATTGAATGGCAGCTTAATCCTAACTGACCATTCATGGAGAGCATTTAATTCACTTAGCAGCTGTACACAGTTCGCAGTTGATTTTATCCGCGTCCAAATTTTAATATCATCCGCAAAGATAATCACCTTGCATGAGAGCGTCTCTAGTAGGCTATTGATGTAAACCAAGAAAGGTACTAGTCCGAGGACGGAACCTTGCGGTACGCCAATAGCGTTTGTTTTACTTGGAACAATCTACCAGATTATGTTGTGAACTCACTAAATCCGCAGATTTTCAAGAGAGTTCTTGACACCTTTTCGACCCTAAACCCGTGCATCGAAGAAACCAATACCTCTTAACACCATGCATCTAAACTTGTCATTCCACAAATCGAAAACAATTTATCGTATTTGGATTTTTACCTGATTCTTGAACTGCTCAGTAAGCAACCGAATCCCATTTTTGCTTGTTATATTATTCGTATTTCCCATATTGTTCTGTGTTTTTTGTAAAGCTATATGCTTTTTAGACCATTAAAATTTAATTTAATTTAATTGAATAACTCATATTGTACCCCGGTGATTTGAACGAACGTTTTGCGCTTACTAAGGTAACTTTCAAGCCAAATGTGTTGCTATCAGTTGATCCCCATCTCCATTAGATTTTTAGTAGTCGGAAGTAAACGACTAGTTAAAAAGCTTTAGACATATTCAGAAGCAAGCTTGGATGCTAGTACCTTGTCAACCGCTTCGGTTAAGTCCTTTATCACCGTCAACAATTTTGTCTAGCATGAACGGGATTTACGAAAACCATGCCGCTCTACAGATAGTTTAAGATGTGATTCCAAGTGATGAAATATTTTTCCGTCACTATATGCCCTAGAACTTCTGATATCACAGGAAGTAAGGCGACAGAACAGTAGTTTGCAGAATCTGAACGTCTACCACTCTTGTAAATTACCTCAGTCGTCCACTCTGTTGGTACCACTCCTTCAGCTAGAGAATGTTCAAACAATACACTTAAACTGTCACAGCTGCTGATCATAGAATGTCTGTACAGTTGATGTGATTATGTCCGATTCGAAGGAATTTCTAGTTTTTATTCGACACAAATGTTGTTGTATTATTGTTGAATTGATCTGGAGCTAAATCAGCTGCTGCGACACAGTTGATGGCGTTAACTCTTCGTTCGATCTAATCGTTAACTGGCTAAATAGTTGAGCATTAAATTAAACGAGAGCATCAGCTGTTTTCTTTTGCTGAGACTGTTAATCAATCCCTAGTAAAAACACGAAATACCTCTGGTGTCATGGTTGATCGAATACTGAAAATCCGATATAGTAATTTTCGGATTACCTTACATTTTCAATTATAGATTGCGATTCTTATTTTACGTGTCTTCCTTGATGAGAGCGTTAACTTTGTTTCGAATTCCACAAAAGTTTTTTCAGAATTCATCAGTCTTGGTATTTCTGTGTTGAACCCAAGCAGAGTTTTTTTGCCCGCTACATTTTTTCGTGCGACTAGGAAGCTTAAATCATAATTAGATTACCCGTCGTTCATAAACAAATCGCATATTTTGATTCATTCTTGACTGAAGTCTTTCTGTGAGTGGGTTGCAATGTGTATCGGTGTTGTGATTACAAAGCACTCACCAATTTACTAACCCAAGGTCAACCTGCCCGAAACATGCTGGTTTTGAGGCGCTAGTCGGCCGCAATCGCCCTTTCTCCTGTCAGTAGAAGCAGTTCCGCTGGGTCACACAAGACCACGAGCTGGACTTGGTTGACCGAGGCTATATGAGACGCGCGCCATTGAAGCATTTTTCGAATTGGGAGCTTATCTCTAAACCCGCCCCGGCCGTGCCAACCATGTAATCTGTTGTCTTCAGATGAAATGCAAAATGATGAATATTAGAATCGAGATAAAAAAGAATCATTTAATAAAATATAAATTTTGCTTATTTTATACTAAAACAAACAATCTGCTCCATCTTCTCTTGATGCTCTAATGACTCTCTTATACATTTTTGCATCACAGGTATATATATATATATATATATATATAACATCATAATTGAATGTAACAAAATCTTGTCGGATATTTCATCCATCGTTTAGCCACAGAAAATTTGCGCGTGTGCGGCAAGAGATGTGTATGATTCTTGTCGCAGAAATCAAATAAATAAATAAATAAATAAATTTTATTCTTGGAAATCCAAGGCATGTTGACCATGGTCAATAATTTCCAAAAGGTTTGCACTAACAGATTATAGTGTGAACATTTGCAAAAACAATTTTCAAGGTCATTTTTTCAGCGGAATTTAACGTTCGAAAAAATATAGATCACGCGTGTTATCAATCATTTGAATTGCGTTATTGTTAAGAAGGATTGAGTTATTTTGTATCGTGATTCTCATAGGCATAAAATTTGATTTTACTGTTGAGACCGTTAGACCGTTATTTGTCACCCAATCTCCAAGTGCAGCTAAATCATTGTTTAGTCGAGCTATATAACTTTGTGCTTGATTAGCTGGGAAAGTGATAACGACTTTTATGTCATCAGCGAATAAGAACAGTTTTCTATATGAAATAACGTTATGTATGTCATTGATATATAAGAAACAGTAATGGGCATAATACGCTACCTTGAATCGCCCTACTGGGAATAGGAAGGCTGCGAGATATATGGCCATTAACTTCAACGGAGTAAGTGCGACCGGTAGAAAAAGAAGTTAACAAGGAAAAAAGATTACCACTGATGCCATATGATTCAAGTTTCGATTATAATAACTTATGAAGAACAGTATCAAATGCTTTAGTTATGTCTAGGAAGACAACTACAACTGCCAAGCCTTCGTCAATCGATGAAGTTATATAGTCTAGGTATTCAAGCTGGCATGTAATGCAAGATCTTTTATTCAGAAAGCCATGTTGAGCTCTAGAGAAGAAACTTGGAGATAAGTGATTTGAGATAGCTTTTTTTAACTATTTTTTCAAGTAATCTAGATAGTATTGCTGTGTGTTTAATTGGGCGATAATTTGATACCGTGTGCTTCGAGCCAGATTTATGTCTGGGTGTAACGACAGAGGGTTTCTATTTTAGAGGGAAGGTTCCAGATTCGATTGAAGTGTTAAATAATTTCATTAGAAGAAGTTTGAAATCGTCACCACCCATTCTGCAAATGGCAAGTCGAATGCCTGTTATGTCTGGCTTGAGACTGAACGTAGCTTGCTTGCAGACTTCACTAATGTCATTCAGATTTATGTATATAGTGTTTAATACACTTGGTGTCCGAAATGCTCTAGTGATATCTTTATAGATGGAAGTATTGTATGTAGTATTAAAATATTTGAGAAATTCTTTACAGATTGTATTAGGGTCTGTAATTATTATTTCTGCAGAATTATAAGTTCGATCCTGAATAATACAATCAACGTTGCTGGTTGAGTTCACGGATCGTGATTTGAATAGTCTGCTAAGTGATTTTAGCTTATCACAACGGTTCAGTGCTCTGTTTTCTGATGCTTTCAATGTGTGGTCTAGAATAAGTTTGTGGTCACTTAATAGTATATAGGAACGTAAACGAGCGAAGATAACATTATTGTTTATTGCAACTGTAGACCATTCTTTTCTTTTCTTCTCCATTTTCTCGAGCCTAGTTTTTTTATGCGTTTTTAGGACTGCTAGCTCTGTTGTTTGAACCCATAATTTTCGAATGGAATGTAGAAGATATCGTTAGAAATTCATTTGAAAGAAATAATTGAGATTAATCTTCAATCCTTATAAGTGTTGAAAGCATGTTCCAATCGATGTAACGGTAAAGAGTCTTGACCTCATTGGTAGGTTTGCAAGTGCATGGTAGATAGAAGGATAATATTTTATGATCCCCATTAAAGGGGGAAGGCAATATTAGTAAGTTAGTTGAATCAATATTTAAAGTAAAGACTAAGTCAAAAATGTTGCCCTTTCTAGTCGGTCGATCAATAAATTGTTTGTAACCTGGTAAGTAAGCGTTTACATGAAATTTGTGTGAGAGCTAACTTTACTTCGTTCGTGCCGGTTTAAATTAGGCATATTGAAATCACCGGCTATAAGTTTATGGCGTGTATGATGTAAAGACGCTTCGATGAAAGCATGTGTTAGTGTGTCCAGATTAGATGAAGTTGAGCCTGGTGGGTAGTAGATGCAGCCTAATTAAAGATCTAGTATAGGTAGTTCTATCCATAATGAATCTTCAAGTTCTGTTGAATTCGAACTGAGTGAAAATGTTTCTACATTTTCGTTCCTCTGAGTGTCGGTTTTAGAAATAACAGTTAATTCAAGTGTAACATATAGTGCTGTTCCGAAAAAATGTGGATCAGTTCGCTAATATTTTCAGCTTGCAAACTTAATACATATGATATAACGTTAGAATACCTGGCCTGGTAAGCTTTAATATTTCTATTGCGAAAATACGCAACTTCATTAAACCTTAAAAAAGCTAAATTAAATCAGAACAAATATATGGGATGGGATATAAGTACCAAATTGAATATATACGCTTCGTTATCATTTGCGAAATTGGCTAGAAAAACAGTTCTTGTTACATTTCCAGAACAATATAGCCCAGACTGAAATTATATCGGTGAGGATTGAAATCTAAACCAAGTAGGTAAACAATGCATAATGAAAAATCAAGCGCTTCTGAAAGAACGTTCACAACCTCCCAATGACTAGACTACATTGCTTTAGAACTACAACTGAATACCTAAGCTTATGAGGTTGGTAAGCTAGCTCAACCACTCAAAATGGCAGAAACAAAGCAAATTTATATATTGCTCATTCTAAATGGTGAATTTCCACTGATACGCAGTAGTCCATTTCGGGGGCACCTGGATTGCTCTAGGGTCAAAATTGGTTGGCCTTCTCTGAATCATGGTTGAAATCAGATGATCATCTAACGTCATTTGTATCAACTAAGTACGCCATGTATCGTCAGGATAGGGATACTGGTGCTACTTGAGAGGTTGTGGCAATTAGGATAAATGGAGTCCTTTCACACAGTGAGATATCGATACAGATTGCTTCATATACAATCCAACTAACCTCAGTATATCTTTCTGCTGCTAAGAGGAGCATCGCACTTGCATGTGCTTATAAAAGACCGGATGTTTCACCACTAGACGATCAATTACTGAGGGAGACATTTGAAGGGCTGAAAGGGCAATGCAACGCATTGATTACTGTTGGAGACTTTGATCTTTCAGGCATTGAATAGTGTACCGAAATATCTTCACCGGAGTCAGTTTAGTCGTAATATCTAAACTGGTTTCATGTCAAGGTCATTTATCAGCATATGAGGGAACCTAAAAGGTGAATTTTATTTTATCGTCTCATGAAAGAGTTGTTAATCGATCAAATACCTTTCGACACTGAGCAAGAGCGACCGAGCCGTAATTCATTTTGACTGAAATTTAGTGCACCCTAGTCACAAATTGAAGATGCCCCTAAATTCTAGTCGCATGGACATCGTCCAACTACAAACTAAGGCAATGGATCTAGTTTGTGAAATAGAAGAATTGGAAGCAATTGTAGAAATCAGGTGGAATATTATGAAAGTGCACCTTTTACAACTACAGGAAAGTTTTTTCTCCTGTACAACCAGTGAAAACGTAAGAAACAACTCGCTGGTTGAGCTTGCCTATTCGAAGGTTTATCCGGTAGCGTGACCGTAACTGGTGGGTTCATAAATTCTCTGGAATTCATATATCTAGACTGTGGTACATACAGACCAGAAATATAGCTGATGCGCTGCAAAGGAAAGCTGAGAAGGAGATCTAATCCAGGATTGCCAAAAAGCAATGATTTTGCTTAAAACCTTTTTGGTACCTTCATTCCAAATGATTTTTAAGAGAAGAAATAGGTAAGTTAGTGCTGGATGAGGGCAACACGGCTTTGACTGCACACGCAATACATATGCTTTGCGTACATTCTTCTGCAGCGTTCATCGACGTGATTCAGGTAACGTTTAGAAACTAACAGGTGCAGCGCATCTCTGTTTAGCTCTGCGGAGGTTAATCAGGAAATGGTCACCACAGTTCTGTCGCAAATAGATAAAATTAGGTCTTTTGGTCCCGACAGTGTACATCCGGCAATTCGTCAACCGCTCGCGAATATAATTAGGCTTGCAATCAGCAATCACTTTGCAACTACCTCACTCTATGGTATACTACCGAATGATTGGGAACGAGCAGCGGTGATAACCATACACAAAAGGGTCTCAGTTCAGATGAACGCAACTATAGACCAGCAAGCGTGACTATCATTCATTGCAAGAGCTTGCAAAAATCATTCGGTACCAGATATGTGAAGATTCAGTAGAAAACCTCTTAAATATACGATGCCAAGCACGAATTTTGGAATGGAAGGTCCGGCCTAACAAATCTTTGAGCTTTTTTGATGAAATGACATTACGGCTAAATGAAGAGAGAGTGGTCGATGTATGCTACCTTGATTTTCAAAATACCTTTAACTCAGTGAACCATAGGCACCTTCTGCACAAGCTAAGGTTGTGCTACATCACAGGTGAACTACATCGATGCTTATACAGCTCTTTAACTAATAGTACTAACTAGGTTAGTATTGCAGAGGTGTGCTCGAAGAAATAAGAGATACTCAGTAGAATAGATCAAGACTCAGAAATTAGTCCACTAGTTCTTCTAATTTTTGTAAACGACCAAGCAGCCTGTTCCAGTTCACATTGTTTCCTCTCTGATGATGATGTTCAAATTCTAGGATCCTACATTAGAGATACCCTTATTTTGGATGTAGATGAAGTAATCAAGTGCAAAAAAAGACATGTGACTCACCATTAAACTTATGGACCTAATACAAATCTCTAAGATTCTAAAGCATCCCGAAGGACGATATTGTTACTTAATTACTGAAGCTTACCCTAAAACAGATACAAGGGGTAATTAAATAAAACTTCATAAGAGTTGACCCAGGGTGCTGGTAGATGATCAAATTTCCAGCGATCGTAGGTTTAACCACTAAAATAAGCTTTGAAATTGTATAGAAAACACACTTAACGTATTGAGATTTGAAAGTGAAATGGACGCCAACTGACATACCTATTTTGAAATATTGTCTAATAGAAAACTAAAACTAAAACAAAATTGTTAACGCAAATTATTACATTGTTTCCTGGATCGATGACATCCCACCGTGCCGGTGATGAGAAACCTTACATTACTTTCCAGATTTTAGGGAACAGAAGCGTGTAAAACTTATGAACTGTATACTCAATATCGAAGTGTCGGTGCTAAAACGCATACCGTCAAAGAAACTCTCGGCGCGTGATTGGCTTTTAGCCACCTTCAGCCATGTGCAACTTGAATTTCAACTCGAACTATAGCCTGGAGACTTTCTTCTAAAAAGGCTTATTACTACTAGAGGCAGTCCAGCGTCTCGCTACCAAAATGGTTCAATTTATTGTTAGGAAAACCTAGGAGGAATATCTAATTTCTTTTGGTCTCTTGTAACTTGGGCGTCGGCCTCTAGTTGGTGACCTAATAGAAACCTTCAAAATCCTTGAATGTCTAGGCGACGAGGGTTGCCGAAACATGTTTCCTCGAGCGATCAACACTTCAATGCACGAGAAATCACAATCCAGTGATCCTCAAGCAACACTTCTTCAGTGAAAGATTAAAAAGCTTATGGAATAAGCTGTCCGCGGATATAATCGCTTAAAAATCACTAGGTGCGTTCAGAAGGTATTTGGACGCTTGTAGCATGAGCTTTTTCTTGACATCTTCACATCAATATGCAGGTCACCTGTCAATAAAATTAGAATAAAATATTTTTATTTGAAAAATTATACAGTTATTACCACGCTTAATAATTATAACAAAACTGCACAAAAATCCAATTATATAATGTCTAGTTTTAAATGTCATGCTTTAAATGTTCGCACAAATTTTCCCTTGATAACATCTTACCGGCTTGATGAAGAAAAACCCTTTGCGTTCTTCCCAGCCACAGCTAAAGGTACCTGGACTGAAGGACGGTCTGTAAAAAACGGGCGTATCATCGCATCCGACAAAGATAGCAAAGGAAGGAGAACCAGCTTTGACATTGGTGGGCTCTCATTTGAAGCTTTCACCAACAAATATTATGGGAGCTCGATTGTCTTATCAGCTATTACATTCGGTGCCAACTAAACGGAACTGTACCGGTTTGAATTCTTTCCACGCTGCTCAAATTTTCAAAATTCATTCATTTTGTGAGTTCATCGATTAAATGTGGAAAATGATGCAAAATTAGTCTCTTTACCTCTATTTTAACTGCAACGACGTGTGCCAGAGTTGGGCACATCTTAAATGCTCTGGATTGTCACCAACTCAATTCAAGGTTTATGCAGCCCATCGATGGCTTACATGGCTATGCGCAGACTGCATGTTGTCAACAGAAACTTTGGATGGGGAGCGAAAGCGTCTTGAGGAACGTCAGCGTTCTCCTACACGTCCCTATCCAAAGCCGAAAATCTTTGGCGAAGTAGCTAGGTCTGTGGTCCCGTCAACCTCCAGCCAGCATAACACTCCTTCCGGCAATAGCACCACGTGTTGTAATCTTAGGTGACTTCAGTGAAATAAACTGGGAGTACCAAACCTCACATGTTCCAGGGACGCAAACGACTTTCTAGAATGGCTACACTCCCATGAACTGCACCAACATGTAAACGAAGCAACTAGATTTTGCGAGGGTCAATCCCCGTTTATTCCAGACCTAGTTATTTCAACTGATAAAACGCGGTACAGAAAAATTGGTTTTCCTACAACCACTAGGAAAAAGCGATCATGCAATGTCAGCCTGTGAGTTACTCTTGTCTTTTGGTAAAACCTCACTTCAGCTGCCTCAATGCTTTCATAGGATTGAAACTGCTTTCCTACGCACATGGCAAACCATTGACCATGTGGATGAGATTTGGGGGCAGATCACGAAAAATATACTTCAACATCGGGATCAATTCGCTCCTCTCGTAGCCGTTCGCAAAAATAAATAAATAAATAAATAAATGAATAAATAAATGTTTGATTCTTTGATTTCCAAGGCATGCTAAGCATGACCAATAATTATCAAAATTGTTTGTGTACATAAAGCATAAAAAATGGACAATGGTTATTAAATTTTCAAGGTCATACGTGCACGGAATATTTCGTTAGTTAAAATGATAAAGTTAAATGGTAATCAATCAGTTTTACAGAAATTCAATCCATGAGCTGTTATTGTATGAAAGGGAAATCGGGTGAGGGGAAAATGACACGAAGAATATTGAAGAACGTTGGACCTGATCATCGAGGATGTGGAAAATCTCGAAGAGGCAAAATCCTCAAAAATGTTCAGTTGGAACACTTTGTTATTGTCGAAATATATGTTTTGAATGGAGAACGTCTTTTTGTAGTTGTTCGTAGAAGATTCGGGGCCGCAGTGCGGCATCGTCTAAGAGCCGGAATTTTTCACGTGGATGTAAAGAGGTAATCTGGAAGATAAATACTGAGGGACCGAGTGAATGTTTATTATGAAAGTTGAAAAACTGTTAATATCCAGCAATACCATGGTTTTATAGTTCATCTAGTGAGACATCTTGGTTGAGAAGTTTCATTCACTCTCACTCACGTGTCACTTGTTTTTCTTGCATTTTCAAAGCGTGCAACGCTGAGATGATAACTCGAACACCTCTGCGACATCACTTCAGTGAGCACTCACTGAACGCCCCCTCTGCACTGAACTTACATTCGAGGTACACAATGTCGAGACTATATTGGCCAGCCTAGCATACAATAAGTCGGCAGGGTCTGATAACTTCCATCCACGGATGATTAGATCGCTAGCTCCTAGATTAGCTGCGCCGATTACTGAACATTTCAGAACATCCTTCAGACTGGGCGCCCTTCTATTTGACTGGAGTACAGCCTCTGTAGTTCTTCTACATAAAGGAGGAGCTTATTCGGCGGTCAAAAATTACAGTCCTGTTAGACTCACTAGTGTACTATCTAAGGCTATGGAAAGGCTGATCCGCGAAAAATATTGTGGATACCTAACCAAACACTTTCTACCGAACAACACGGATTTCTTAAAGGTAGGTCGTATCTGACTAACTTGTTGAGCTTTTTAAACAAGGTCACTAAAATAATGGATGACGGTATAGCGGTAGCAGTCATCTATCTTGACTTTAGTAAGGTTTTGGATTCAGCCAACCACTAGGTCCTGCTTCTGAAAACTCTTAGCCATAGGAGTATCAGGGGACCTATTGGGTTGGATTCGCGCATTCATTAGTGACAGTTTCTTTATTGTCAGGGTAGATGATACATACACTGCATGCGCGCATATATCGAGTGAGGTTCCCCAGGGCTCAGTCTTGGGACCTTTGCTAGTCTTCATCTCAACTGATGCTCAAGTTAACCAACTGCGCTCACCCTGTTATATGTTTGCATAAATAGAGGAAAAATACCACGGCAAAGAAAAGCAGGGATGATAACTCCGATTTATAAAGGCGGTAGCCGTTCAGATACAGCAAAATATAAACAGGTTTTATTACTTCCGATGATATCTAAATTATTGGAACACATTGTGACTGCGCGCATAAGAGAACATTTCGAAAACAAAAAAATTTGACCGCAGCACAACACGGTTTTCGAAAAGATCGTTGCTGTTTGTCTAATCTTCTTATAACGTTCGAGAATTGGACCAAGGCACTAGACAGAAGGTAAGTCTTTTTTTCTGTACATGCTTGCTACATCGATATTTCCATAGCTTTCGATAGAGTCAACCATGACATCTTAATTAAAAAGTTCGAATCCTATGGAATAACGGAAATATTGCTGAATTGGATAAGGGACTATCTTACTGATAGACACGTCCAAGTTCGCGTTGGCAGCACCTTATCTAGAAAAATAGACGTCAAGAGTGGAGTTCCGCAAGGCTCGGTGCTTGGACCTCTTCTATTCTTGGTGTATATGAACGATATAGTAGAGGATATTGGATGCAACTTGATACTATTTGCCGGATGATATTGAATCTGGACACATTTGTCAGATATGGTTTATGCTGTATGGCATTACAAGGGATCTAAGCATCTTATTTCGTTGGTCCCAGTTAAATTCGTTACCATTTAACCCTGCGAAATGTAAAATGCCGCAGCTTAGAAAATCTCTGCACCACACGTATCAGCTTGGCACGCAAGATCTCGTATGGACCACAGCAGAATAAGATCTTGTTATCTGGGTTCCGTTTGACCTTAAGTCTGGACATCTTTGCTGGATGGTGTACAATAAAGCTTCCCGTATCTTGAGTCTTCTCAAAAGAATATTCCGGATTTTTACGCCCGAAACCCTACCCCGAGTAATTAACACGTATATACGTCCTGTTATGGAATATTTCATCCAAGCCTGGGCACCTCGGCTTAGGAAGGATATCGAACTACTCGACAGGATTTATCATCGTGCTACAAAGTTGGTCCCCCCTTACAGAAATTTGCCTTTCACAGAACGAATATTAAAACTGAACCTACACGATTTTACCCAACGACGGATACGTAGTGACCTCCTGTTGACATTCAAAATCCTGCATACTGAAAACCATCCCCTTAAACACTTGCTAAATCCCAATGGCCTTACTCGAACACGGAAACATTCAAAGGCTTTAAGCATTCCGCATTCTCGATTGGATATTCGTCGTAATTTTTTCTCGGTAAGAATTTGTTTCACTTGGAACTATTTGCCTGAAGAAATCACACGATCAGAATCTGTTGAGGTTTTCGCTTCCAAACTCGATGAGTTTATGACGAACCATGCGGTATGTGACTGTCCCTATTGATTTTTGAGATATTTTATATTTTTTATATATTCCATTTACCTTGTCATCCTATGGTTATTGTTAAGCTTATTGCTTTTTCTACCATAAAAATTTCTGAGTTCGAGTAGAGGTCTTTTACTTAGACTTTAGTAAGGAATTTGACACGGGAAATCACAGGTTTCTAGGAATAAAGCTCTCGGCCAAAGGCGTATCTGGTAAGCTACACGACTGGCTAATCATTTTTCTTCGTGATAGATCCATCCAGGTGCGTGTAGGCGATACTACCTTTGAATTCGCAAAAGCTGCCAGTGGTGTCCGACAATGTTCAGTATTATGTCTAATAATTTTAATTAAATATATGTTTTATTTTTTGATCTCCAAGGCATGTTAAGCATGATCAATATATAACAAATTATTTGTATACACAAAGCGAAATATGTGCAATGGTTATTAAATTTTCAAGGTCACACGGGCAGTGGAATTTTTCGTTCGTTAAGATGATGAAGGTAAACGGTAATCAATCATTTTTGCAGAAATTCGATATGTGAGCTGTTATTATATGAAATGAAGTAATAGGATAATTGGAAAAATGTCTCGAAGAGTATTGAAGTTCGACAGACGTGACCGTCGAAAATGTGGGAGATCTGGAAGAGGCTGAATCTCCAAATTTTCAGTTTTGATATTTTGTTGTTGAAATATATGTATGTTTCAAATGGAGAGCGTCTTTTTTGTGAATATAGGTAGAAGATTCGCGCGGCAGTGGGGTATCGTCTATAAGCCGGTTATGTTCACGTGGGTGTAAACAAGGTAATCTGGAAAATAAATACTAAAGAGCCAGGTAAATGTTCATTATGAAAGTTGTAAAACTAATTTCATTGTTAGTATCCAGGACTGCCATGATTATATAGTTCGTCTAGTGAGATATCTAGGTTCAAGTGTTTATAAATGTTTCCACTGTTAGGAATGAATCTAGATGTGATTTAAAATATCGTAATGAGGCACGAGGTCTTAAGTTTTTCGGAAGAAGATCCGGTGTTTAGCGTACTTCAAGTTCAAGTTCAAGTTAAAATTGCACAGGGATGAAGGTGACTAAAAGCCAATCACGCGCCCAGATTTCGTTCGACGGTATGCGGTTGAGCACCCGGCACGTCGATATCGAGTATACAGTTCGTACTTTTCACACGTTTTTGTTTTCGAATATCTGGAAAGTAATGTAGGGTTTCTCTTCACCAGCATGGTAGTAAAAGTTTCTCCCTACTTTTGTGCAGAATCTAGGTACTTCTACTATATAATCTTGATTTCTTAGAATAAACCAAGAACTTTGTCGGAAGCGAATCGTCGAATTTATATCTATATTATCAGATGATATCATTCTTAAAAAAGGTATTAGGTTGTGTCTAATTCCACGGAACCATGATGGTTCTAGCATAGGCTGGTTACATCTTTCTCTATATGATTGATTCGATGATATGTTATCGCAGTTGTCATGTCCATGATGCATGTTTACTGATGATGTCTAATTCACCGGATCCAGTGTTCACGATGATTTTTTTGGGATTCCTTTGAAGCCTCACACCGACAGCAATTCTGGATGCTTGATTTGCTTTTACCGTCCTATGCCAACTGTACTGAATTGAACTGAAGTGATACTGTTACTGCACCTAAACGTGAAAAACACGCGGAAACTTTGTTTTTCAAGGTTATATCGGTTGACCTTGCTGCGCTATCACAATAAACTTTTCGAAAGTGGCCGGTTTTACTACATTTACGGTATACTAATTCTCTATCGAGAAATTTTTCTCGGGTATGGCGTCTCTATTTACATACGAAATATGTATGACTACCACCGCTCGGCAAAAGCGACCATGTAATGATAAGCTTCGAAGGCGAATTGCGATTTCACAAACCTATTGCTCTCCTTAGACACAATTTTAGGATTCTAGACTAGGGTTTTCTCCTACAGACTCTAAAATCTTTCAGTTCTTCAACGATTTCAATGTAAGTGAAAAATGGGATAGAATTTCTAAGTATCTGAATTAGTTGCATGACAAGCACGCTCCGCTACAGTTCGTGTAAAAGCATCATAGACCGCCTTGATCGACTCCTTGAGTTTGTTGGTCTACCCGCAAACGAGATCTTTTATGGCGGCAATATAAGCTATCTCTCACTTCTGTTTCTGTGGTCCGCTACAAAACCACTCCGAACGTTTGTGTTAAAATACTTCGTTTTCTCAAACAGTTGTTTGAGTTATCCTTAGCTATGGATGCTAAATCCAATCCGAAAAGATTTTATAGCTACGCTCAGTCGAAAGGCAAAACCAGGGAATGCATTGGAGATTTGAAACTGGAGGACGGACAAGTAGCCGATACCGACCTCAATAGTCACTAGTATATTGGGTAAAAAAGCGACAAGCTTAAAAGAAAACCACAGGATGTTGTACACATGGATTCGAAAGTTCAGGGTTAAAATTAAGGTCCGAATGAAGAAGAACGTTGATACTGTAAGGGATGGGGATGCGAGCACCACAAAACTTTGGTTGATACTTCCAGTTGAAAGCAGTTTGTGCGCTGAAAATCGGAAAAAAGTGCAGTATCATAGAGTATAGAAAGTTATAGCTTTTCAAACGTTATGAAGCAAATGAAACAAGTGCATATCTAAACGGTCTTTAAAAACAGAAAGGGAAGGGGCAGACACAACAAAAAGTGGTAGACTGTTCCAGGTTTGTGCAACACGAACGGCAAAAAAGTGTTTACGACAGTCCAACCTGCTTTGTTGATGGGCGATTTTAAAATGATGCCCACGCGTACGATTGCCGGTAGCAAGCACAAGCAGTTCTTTACAGGGATGGCATTTTCCAGTGAGTATCCTGTACGCCAGTATCAAGTCGCCACGGATTCGACGGTACTTGGATGAAAATAGGTTTAGTGCAGTGAGACGATCTTCGTAAGTATAACACTCAAGCCCCTTTACCAGTCTCGTGGCATGGCGTTGAGGCCGCTCAAGTACAAGTTCGTCACGCTTCAGCCACGGATGCCAAATGAGGGCGAACGTACGAATTTAGGAGGGCTGGAAAGAAGCGTATGTCAAACCGACCGAGAGCTCGCTTCAGTCGACCAACGTTTCGATTCGCCACACGTGATGCCTTGATACATTGAGCCGAACATCCGAGGTCGTTCTGAACTAACACACCAAGGTCTCTCTCTTGTCGACTAGCGAGGAGCTGGACATCACCCAGGGTATAAATGGGGTTACCCTCTTTTCGGATGCGAAGTACATGACATTTTTCAGCATTGAACGGTAAATGGTTCGCTACCGACCAGGCGTGAAGGGAATTTAAATCAGACTGCAACTCGCTAATAGCGTTTGGGCAAGAAAGCTCGCGCCATATTTTGATGTCATCAGCAAACATTAGAAATGGGGATGTCACTTGTTTGCCGATGTCATTGACGAATAAAAGAAAAAGTCTTGGTCCAAGAACCGATCCTTGGGGTACTCCACATTCAGTAGGGAAGGTCTCGGAAAGCGTCTCACGCACCCGCACACGAAGAGTCCTGGAGGACAGAAATGCAGCTATCCATGTCAAGAGTGGAGGGCCAATTCCAAGAGTACGTAGCTTATGAATAAGTACCGCGTGGTGAACTCTGTCAAAAGCCTTAGAAAAATCAAGGTAGATAACGTCCACTCCGTATCCATGGTTGACTGATCTGGTCCAACTGTCTCTAGCTAGGAGTAAATTTGAAGTGCATGAATGACCACGGCGAAATCCATGCTGCTCACTAGTGATCAGACCCGAGAATTCGAATGCGCTCATTATATCTTCTGCAATGATCGACTCCATAATTTTGGACAGCACCGGAGTTAATGTAACTGGCCGATAATTCCCTGCGTCACTGCGGTTACCTCCTTTGAATATTGGAGTTATTATTCCTTCCTTCCAACCGTCTGGCACTGCAACCGTGTCTAATAAGCGCTGAAAATACAACGCAAGAGGTTCAGAAATGGCATCAGCGACTGCTTGTACCGCCTTTGGCGTGATTTGATCGATTCCTGCAGAAGAATTTGCACGAAGCAGCAATATCTGCTTTCTTACTCGGGTAGCAGTAAATGTAACCGATGAAATATGGAAGGGAGGATCAGGCTGCAAAAATAGCGGTAACTCTTTTGCCGAATTGCGGAAGATTGGCATGAAATGCGCTCTCAAGGCATTTGCGGCCTCCTTCATACTTGTGGTCGGACCTCCATCAGTTTGTAGTGGCGGGATACCAGAGCGAACCTGTTGCTGCTCGTTGACATACTTATATAGTGACTTTGGGTTACACGCAAACCGGTTTGCAAGGAAAGTCTGGTGGTGCAGCTTGTCTTGGCGTACCAGTGTAGTACAATAATTACGAAAATGCCGGTAGCACTCCCAATCGGATAGCAATTGACTCACTTTGAAGCGATTCCATGCAGCGTTTCTATAACACATCCATTTGCGTGTTCTACTGCGTACGAAAGAATTGTGAGGTTTCGATTTCAAGGGAATTGTCTTAGCCACAGAAGAATGGCTCAGAAGCAAGTGTCATCTTGTTACAAATTCAGTCCAAGTCGCTGTAGGAGTGTCATTAAGCAAAAAATCAAAAGTGTTAGCTGACATGATGTGTCGAAAAGTATTATAATTTGTTACAGTCTTGATTTTAGCAGACGTTTGAACTGGATAGCTTGCATAACAAGTGTAACAGAACGTTAGGACTACATGATCACTTTTCCCAAGCGGTGGTTCAATGTGTGTTTCTTCAATCATCAGCTCTTCATTGGTTAGCAGCAAATCCAGGAGAGAAGGTACATCTCCTCCACGGAATCTTGTAGGTTCGCGCACATGGTTCTGTGCTGTGCGGCTAACATCGTGCTAAATTGATTGGCCACCGGCATTGAGTTCCATGCTGAAATACGGTGGAGTCTCACTACCATTTCTATTTTTTTTCTATTTCTTTAGTCATATCTGTCTAGGCCTGGGCAACCTGACAGTATCTTAGCCCACGTGCAGTATATGACTGTGCGGCAGTTTGCCTTGATCAGGCTTGTGCTTTCACATCACACACATCACATCACATGGTTATATAGCGGGTGGGTTGATATAAGTCCATCAAGTTCCGTTGCAAAGAAATCACTTGCATGTGTTGTTGATAAACTAGGCGAATTAAAGTCTCCCATCAGTAATACATGACTGTATTTTGAAGATAAAGCATGTCGCATGGACTCAATAAGTTTCCCATCAGCATCAGGATCGTTTTGCGGAGGGCGGTAAACGACACCCAGGAGAACATAATCCTGCTTTTTGAGATGAATACGACACCAAAGTGAGTCTACAAGAGGTAAGCAGTGAGGAGATAGAGGTTCACAAATAAATGAGGATGCAAAATATAAGAGAACCCCACCGCCTTTGGTTGGACGATCGTTACGAATGACTGACATTCCAGTGAGTGAAATTTCCGCGTCTGTTACAGAATCCGACAACCAAGTCTCCGTAATAGCAATGAGATCAAAGGGGTGAGAAGCATGCCGAG
>JACCGJ010011822.1:0-42928 GCA_013407085.1 Atriophallophorus winterbourni | reverse complement strand
CACAGACTAAGCTGGGTTAATTTTGAGTGCTGATGCTTCACTGTGAGACTAACAATCAATCCAATTTTAATGGTCTAAAAAGCATATAGCTTTACAAAAAAACCACAGAATATTATGGGAACAACGAATAGTAACGAACAAGCAAAAAACGGGATTTGGTTGCTTACTGAGCAGTTCAAGAATCAGGTAAAAATCCAAGGAGCAGTTATTGTTCTCGTTTAGTGGGATCTATAGGTTTCTTCGATGTATGGGTAAAGAGTCGAAAAGGCATCAAGACTTCTCTTGAACATCTGCTGATTTGGTGAGTTTACAACAAAATCGGGTACATTGTTCCCACTAAAACAAAACTCGCACGGACAAAAATGTGGTCTACGGTTGAGGGACAGTTAGAGTCAATGTGTGAGCTCTTGTATTATGCGAGCCCCGTAGATTAAATAAGCATTGTAGAGGGTGATTTGCGGTATTCAAAATATTGTAAACCAAAATCAAATCCTCCTTAGACGACAACGTGGAGAATCGAATAAATTCAGGGTTTTGATTCGCTCGTTGTATGGTTTCCAGCTGAGTCCGGCGACAAGTTTGGTAGCTCGATATATACGTCCTGTTATGGAATATTCCATCCAAGCTTGGGCACCATGGCTGAGGAAGGATATCGAACTACTCCACAGGATTTATCATCGTGCTACAAAGTTGGTCTCCCGGTACAGAGCAAATGATAAAACTGGACCAACACGATTTTACCCAACGACGGATACGTAGTGACCTTATGTTGACATTCAAAATCCTGCATACTGAAAACCATCCCCTTAAACACTTGCTAAAGCCCAATGGCCTTACTCGAACACGAACACAATCAAAGGCTTTAAGCATTCCGCATTCTCGATTGGATATTCGTCGTAATTGTTTCTCGGTAAGAATTTGTTTCACTTGGAACTATTTGCCTGAAGAAATCACACGCTCAGAATCTGTTGAGGTTTTCGCTTCCAAACTCGATGAGTTTATGACGAACCATGCGGTATGTGACTGTCCCTATTGATTTTTTGAGATATTTTATATTTTTTATATATTCCATATACCTTGCCATCCTATGGTTATTGTTAAGCTTACTGCTTTTTCTACCATAAAATTGTCTGAGTTCTGAGTGTGATATTTCTTCCAGCAAAACAACAGTGAATATTTCTAAATCCGTGTTGTTGTCGCAAAAGTAACTGTTTATTAAAAAATATTGTTTGCGTTCATGTGCCAAATTACTTGAGAAATCACATGTAATAAACCAACTTGTCGATGATTAGCGATATCTGGGCGATTCCTTACTTTGGAAATATGACTATCTATTAAACGAGTGATGTAACGTATTCAAAAAGGGGGCAAAACACAGCGATCAATTTTTAAAGACTTCTTTCACTTATCATGATTTGAAGAGCCCTTTAGCGGCATGCACTGAACACGGCAGGGATGCGTATTGGTAAGAATTTATTTGGAACCTCTATGTTTACTTTGCTGTTATCTCATGATACATGCTCCACGAATGACTACCGTTTGGAGTGCACTATTTTATTCTGGATGAGACCGTTTGGGATGGTACGGCCGGCGCTAATGTCCCGTTTGGTTTGCACGAAGAATTACAAATAATATGATTTTGCTAGGTTGTCGTAGTGTTTTTCCAAATCTTCTGGGTGGGGACGTTGGCTAAGCGCGTTGTTCAAAATGTTTGACAGTATTCAAGCTGAGATCTTCCTGTTGAAATTGGTGGGCACATCAGATCCGATATACCAGCGTGGCATCATGGGTGCATTATACAACTACAGAATTTTGGCAACTAAATGTAATTCAAAGTTTTTAATGATCTACAAAGCATCTATAATCATAGAATGGTAAAAATTGAAATGTATGTGTATAAAAACAAGATAAGCAATTAGATTAAACAATAGATGAGTAGACGAGAAAAGGGTGATCCAATAAAAATTCGTCTAATTTCGCCATGCATGCTAGTGGAGTGAGCAACGGTAGAAGGTAAAATGTTCCAAGTAAAACAGACACAGACAGAGTAAAAATACCTTCTACAGTTCAGGCGGGAATGGGGTACGACCAGCACATATTCATGGATCCGATAATTTCTCGTATCCCTTCGCTTGAATATATCCTGTAAGGGATGGTTTGTGGTATGTAATATTTTGTATAGCAAGAAAAGTTCTCCTCTGATTCGTCGATGTGGAAAGTCGAACAGATTCATTTGAGCAATCCTTTCGGATGCTGAAAACTAGTTTTGTTAAGCGGTCATAGATTCGCTAAATAAGCTCTGCATCTTTCTTTAGTCATGGAGAGCATGACTGCACAGCTTATTCCATGACTGGTCTCAGGTTTGGAAACGGATTGAGAATAACGAACGCTGTGCCTGTATGCTGAAGTGAACAACCGCAACATGTTGTGTTGAATGTTGTCTAAGTTTCGTCTCTTTTTAAATGTATGCGCAGATGAGTGGCTGTAGGTGCATTGTACGTTTGTATAAACGTAAAAAACCGTGTTTCGATTCTATGCAGTGGATAAGTTTATAGATGCTCCTAGAAAACACATGTACGGCCAATATTTACACCCAAATTTGGCTATAAAGGGGTCGTTGATCTTCTGACACAGCTATTCATTATCCTGTCTGACTTCTGTCAGTGATGTAGTATTTGATGTGAGACGATATTGTCAGATATCATCACCACCCAGCATCCATTTCTTTGAAATACATAAACCTGTCCCAGCAACTCAAGGTGAGTTTAGTTCATGACGATAAATTGTATGTTAGAAGTCTAAATAACCCGTCAGAAGTTCTGGGATGTCAGAGTAGATTCTGCTCGCGTTTCGCACATCCAAATTGCAATACGAGAACTGACGTCTGCCTGATATTTCCCTATAGAGAAAAGTAAAGCTTTCGAACTTATCAGCGGCAGATGCGGAGTCATTAATTTCAATAGAACTGCACTCAGCTAATTTGAAAATCTCATCGACATCAAACTGAAGACTGATGCAGATTTGAACATTCATATCGGACTGGTCGACAAACTGTACTCAAGGTAATTCAAGGTTTTTAATGGTCTAAAAAGCAACTAGCTTAATAACAACCATAGGATGGTAAAAATTGAAATTTAAGTGTATAAACATGATAAAGGAGTAGATTAAGCAGTATAAGTGTTCGGGAAACGAATAATGCAATGAAATTCGTTTAATTTCGTTTTAAAGTCATGCAATCTAGTGGAGTGAGCAACGGTTGAAGATAAACTGTTACAAGTAAAACAGATACGGACAGAGTAAACATACCTTCTACGGTTCAGGCGGGAATGGGGTACGACCAGCACATAATCATGGGTCCGATAATTTCTCGTATCCCTTCGTGTGAATAAATCCTGTAAGGGATAACAGAAGAAAGTTTGGAACAGCGATGAAAAGACCTTAAGCTAACAGAGTGAACGTATTCAACAGTTTGATAATGCTCTTGTTTATGAATATGTAATCTTATTCATATATAGTGCGAAAACGTCATACTCGGCACTAGCGAACGGCCAAATGCTTCAGGCACCTGAGAAGACCACTAGGATTCGCGTGTCGGCGACTACAATAAATAAATGAAATATTGTCAAACACCGGACAATATTTTAACGATAACTTACTATTTTGACGACATTTACATTGGATTTTCCATACCCCCCTCCGAAAGTACTTTGTCAGAGTACATGGACCATCCTGGCAAGCTAGACGTATGACTGTGCGGCACATGGTATGCTACGAAAATTGTGCTTTCCTACATGTTAAACTGTATTTCAACAAAACACTCCACAAAATCATTGCAGGTTACTAAACTGGATCTTAATAAAATTAGGGGCAAACACGACTTATTTGCGATCGGAGAAAACGGTGAAACTCGATCTTCATTCATTAATCAACTTCTATTTCTAGAATCGGAAAAAGAACCGTTTTGCGACAATCCTGATAAGAAAGATAAACAGGCGTTGCACCGATCAACACAGAAAAATAGTCGAATTATTCATTCAATGCAGTTGACTATCGCTTTTAGAATTAATGCACCACCGATTTCGATGATGGAACATCAACCGTCAAACAAACTTAACATCATCGAAAAAATCGAGGCCACCCACACCAACCATTCACCGCGGCTGCCGGTCATGTGTGTGACACAATACACGCATTTGATTGGCTAAGCGTAAGCGACAAATCAGAATTGTCGAATCATGACGGGACAGCTTCAAGTTGATTGGCTGACGTGACTCGTCAGGTTATAAATACGGGGGTGCCTGAAACGCTGTCAGTCGATTATTGTTCGTTGGTCGGATGCGCGGTCGGATGGTGAAAGACTTGAGTAGTGAGACGCACGCTATATGAACGCGCCTCATACCAAGTCTTTCATCATCAACCAGCTTGTTCTTCTCCGTTTCAGTAACTGTTCATTGGTGGGTATTAGTCCTGGCTGAGATCGTGTTTTGATACATTTTCTGTCACAGCCAATATTGATGCCCATTGCTGAGCAATCGACATCATACGGGTCAGCATTGCGTGTTGTCATCACGGGTCTGTGATGTTGAGCATTCGTTCTCTCATTGCAATATCACAGTCCTGCTAAGGTGACGACAGCGACTGACTGGACGTCGTCGTGCTATCACGATTTGTGCACCCCTTGCATGTCTGTGATGTGATCACGCGTACTCGTCGCACATATCACAGCCGTGCTTAAGGGCTTCACTATCGTTACGATCGTCGCGTTTTACCTTATACTTTGCTTTGTGGCTGCTTGTATTGGTCTGTCAGGATGACGATTATAGGTCTGTCTGGTCCGTTGTCTGATTCGATTGTTCCCCCGGTTAGTACGGCCTTGAATTGGCTAGACGCATTGTTGGGACGGGGTCACATCGAAGGCACAATTGCCTGTCGTACAGACTGCGAGGTGGAGTCGACTTGAGATTCCTCGGGAATGACGACAATACAGCGCGAGGCTCCGGTAATGACGAATGGTGGTAGAGATATGCGTAGGGAACCTCTTTCACGGTTCCGTTTCAACAGTTGATTTAGTGGATGTTGAGTTGCACAATGGAGGAGGCACGTTAAGCGTGTAGTGCAAGATGACGGTACGTCTGATTTGAGGCATGCACTACTAAATTGTTATACCCCAAATCAGTTTAAATTCACTTAGCTCAACCCAAGCACTCGGAATCAATTTTAAACGTTGAATCTCCAGGTCGTTTTAACCGCAGGATCAAGGGACGCTTGCAATATGAGGATGAGTCCCGACGAAAATAAAATTGACACGGTGTTAGCACCAGCTTAGCACAATCACATGGAATGAAACCAACTTTTCCGTTTGGTTCAACGCCTACAAACAAAAACGGTCATCAAAATTGAAAGATCGATCATTCAATCGGCTGCTGAATCAGTATTGATTGATAACGTATGATCGATAATTGATTTCCGTTAAACGGAGAGTTTTCTCTCTTAGCTGTGTCGCTTGACGCGGTTAGAGTGGAGGTTCCCTTGATGGGGCCTGTTTTTATGGTGATGCTCTGTTCTCATGTTTTTTGTTTGATCGTTGCTTGCACACGAGACGAGCTAACCCAATTGCTTCGCTTAACACAACTGATTACCAAAACGAGTAGGGAGATAAAGAAATGAAAGGTCTGATTGTTCGCATACGTGACCTCCCTATTCGAACCGAGTTTAACCGCGATCAGAAGCGTCCCCAACTGACCCATCATTTCCACAATGGCATCAGGCTTTTTGTTCAAACGGTTGATTTTCGGACACGTTTTCCTTTTAGGTCGGTGTGATAAACGCTCAGGTCATACTAACACAAAGTATAACAAATATAACAAAGGATAACATTAATTTAACGAATATTTGAATAAGGCCAATCGTGTTTGCCAGGTGAATAAGTGTCTTTCCATTTTATAATTATAATTAAATTCCAATATAGTAAGATTACTATAAAGGATATGAAATTTTCAAACGGACCTACTGGACACCAATGAAACCACAGAAATAGGAATAAAGCTGTAAACAAAGTTATACTTGAATGCCACTGTTATATAGGGTTCGGATGACGAACCACGATGTTCAGACACTGAATCACAAAGTGATTCTTAGTCAAGCACCCAAGGCGTTATGGATGACCAACGTGCTTGTGCTCACATCCCCCGCACATAAAAACCACTACCGGTTTCTGGCTGTTTGCCGTCATCGGGTGGAAGCAGTAAGATCAGGTTCAGTAAGCCTTGAAACAGTGGTGAAGTGTTAAACCAAGTTATACTTGAATGCTACTGTTATATAGGGTTCGTATAACGAACCACGATGTTCAGACACTGAATCACAAAGTGATTCTTAGTCAAGCACCCAAGGCGCTTATGGATGACCAAAGTGCTGTGTTGCTCACATTCCCCGCACATACAAACCACTACCGGTTTCTGGCTGTTTGCCGTCATCGGGTGGAGACAGTAAGATTAGGTTCAGTGAGCCTTGAAACAGTGGATAAGTGGTAAACAAAGTTATACTTGAATGCCACTGTTAAATAGGGTTCATACAACGAACCACAGTGTTCAAACCACGGTTACCGCGGCTTACTTAACGTGATCTTACTCTTTCCACCGGATGACGGCAAACAGCCAGAAACCGGTAGTGGTGTGTAAGTGCGGGGGATGTGAGCAACACATTACTTAGGAATACAGCTGTCTTGAAGGTTAGTGTATTTCGTTAGGCGTGTTTTTCTCTTTGCATGAATCCAATTCGGAGTTAGAATGTGATATAAAATTCATGATTAATGGTGCAAAAAGCAAATCGCGTTACAATACCATGTTAGTATAAAATTTCGAATTTCGATCCAAGCTATGCGTTGTATGGGTATAAATGATTCCAAGCGGGAAATGGGGTGGGAAAATGTACGTTCAGGAATGATTGATTTCTAAAAGAGTGTATGCATCGAGATCTCTGTGATGAATTGCAGTAAAAGCGTGCTAACCTTAAAGCCCACCATTGGTTGGTAATCGATTTTTCTCCGTGATTGGCCCAACCACTGATGGTAAATAGTTCCATGGGAATATACGACCCGAGTAAGTTTTCTGACGATAGTTTATACGGGAGTGTGATAGTCTACAGAATGGAAAATGGTCGTATTCCAAAAGATCTGCTCTATGGTGAGTTGAAATCAGGAAGTAGACCATTAGGCAGACCGAACTTACGGTACCAATACGTTTGTAAAAGAGACATGAGGGCTCTTTGCATTGATCCCGCGAGCTGGAAAGAACTTGCTCTTGACCACTCACATTGGAGGCATTGTGTAAAGCGTCGTCTGCAAACTAGGGAGGAGCATATACAGCTCTTGGCTGCTGAAAGCAGATCACGTCGACGGCGTGCAACTGATAAAATACCACCTACTCCGGACTATCATTGCCAGCGCTGCGGGAGAGATTGTTCCTCCCGAATCGGACTGTTTAGTCATTCAAAAAGCCATAGAACATGAAAATTCATGCGATTGTGACGTGCATCCATGGTAGACATCGACCGAAGGAGGCCAACAACAGGTAGTCGAACAGTAAAGAACCGAATTTAAATAAGTGCCTCTGTGGATAGGAAGGAGAAAATGTCCATGTTCGTGTACACGAAATCTGAGCAGTTTAATTATTCTCACCACAAAATTGAGAAAAATGAACAAAACGTTCCGGACATCAGATTGTCAGTCGCGCCTTTAACTCCTAAACAGCCATTGATTGGTTATCCATGTATGGCTCTTCAGATTTCTACTAATCCACACTGAAAGGTCTTTTTCCAGAGATCTCTATGTCGTGATCTTAGTTCGTATTCGCCATGTCACCGAAATATTTTTGTCAACGTGGAACATCGTGCTTTTTACGTGTGTTAAATGACATCACATTCACAGCCGCCCAAATGGCACGGTGTACAAATCCCTTTGAACTTTCTCACATTCTCTGGTACAACTGATCCGCATCTGAAGTTTCAAATCATCCGCGAACAGAATCATTATGGATAATGCGTGGAGGTGAATCTTTTATGCTAAGATGAGAATGCAGCGGGCCTAGCACAGATCCTCGTGGGACTAAGCTGGTGTTTTTTATCTTCTTTGACAACCCTACATTTATTCTAACTTTTGTGTGGTTATCTGACAACTTATGGCACAACCACGAGAGGAGTGGTAACAGTCAGGCAGTCAAGGTAATTTGGAGATCCTAGCGGTTCTTGGATGAAATGCTTTAAGTGTTGCTTTCATTTCTGTTGTGTTCATCGATTTGTGGGGACCATGCCTATACATAGCTGCCCCATTGGTGCTTTAGTCAATTAAGGTAACATAGTTCGTATCCAACTACCTCACGCTGGAGTAGCATCGGAGTAAGATTCTTAAATTCATTCATTAGTAATATGCGAGTAAAAAGCTATGATTTACATGAATCACAAAGATATACATCGATTCGGATGGTCATGAAAATTATCAGAATATATTGTTCACGATTATTCTCAAATGTAAAAACATGCTCCATGTGGGCATCTAGTGATTTTTTTAAAAACGTTAATAGTTTCTCGTTTTACCACGTAAGTAGGCTCTATCGGAGAGATTAAACGGGAAAGATGTAACAAATGACTGCATGGATGGTTTATTTGATTAAACACTGTCCAAATGTAGATTATTGCTCCTTGCGGTCGTCTGTATTGGGCTGAATGCAACTACAATATTCTAATTCGCGTTTCGTATGGTTAATTAGAAAGGATTGAAGGATTTATGGTTAAAAAAGTTAATACTTTACAACTCCACAGGATTGCGGTATGAATAAAAACACGAAAGATACAATAGTATAAAAGCAATAGTTAATATCAAATGTAAGGCTCACGAATGTTGTTCTTTTGCATATGTAAGTCCAATTTCGCTTTAAACGAGGCAAGGAGAGTCCACCACATGTTGGGGTAGGGAATTCCAAAGAAATATAGCACGTACGGCGAAAAAAATGGCGCCGACAATCAATACAGGAACTTGAAACGTAAAGGTGTAGGGTATGTCCGCGTGTCACTTTCCCATCACACACATCGAGCAAGTGTTTTAGTGGATATCCTTCGGTAGACACAATTCTATAAGTCAGAATAATATCGCGTCGTATCCTCCTTTGGGCAAAGTCGCATAAACCCAGACGTCGCAATCTTTCGGTTTACGGAACATTGCGAAGACCCATCACTAACTTTGTTGCTCTATGATAGATTTTATCGAAGAGAGCAATATCCTTTCGCAGCCAAGGAGCCCAGACCTCTACCGCATACTCCATCGTAGGGCAAAGGTAGACATTCATTATCCTTGGTAACGTTACCAGAGAGAATCTTCCAAATATTCTTCGAAAGATACCTAACAATCTGTTTGCTCGTCGATATATGTTCTGACAGTGCGCTGTGCTCTTCAGGTTCCCGCTAATCCACACTCCAAGATCTTTTTCTAACGAGCTCCATGCTAGGTTTTCAGTTCCCAATCGATATGTCCAAGGAACATTCTTGCCAAGATGGAGCATCTTACATTTCTGTATGTTGAATGACATGTCATTCATGGCCGCCCAATTCGACACGCTGTCCAAATCCGTTTGCAGTTTCTCACAGTCCTCTGCAGAACTTATTGGCGTCCAAATTTTCATATCATCCGCGAACAGGACCATTTTGGACGATATGGGGAGGGTAAATCATTTATGTACAGCAGAAAGAGGAGCGGGCCTATCACAGATCATTGTGGGACTCCACTGGTGGTTATGAACGTTTGGGATAGCGCTCCGTTAACTTTTACTTGGGCGTCGCGATCTGACAGATAGTCGCACAACCATAAGAGGAGTGGATCACATATTCCTAAACGCAGCAGTTTTTGAAGAAGCAAATTACGATTGATTCAGTCAAAAGCTTTCGAAATGTCTAGGTAACAGACGTGGATGCAAGAACTTCTATCCAACTCCTTTGTCCAGTCGTCTAACGCTATGAGAAGATTCGTTAGACAAGTGCGATGATATCGAAATCCATGCTGCGCTGGCGAAAAAAAATTCTGCGATTCAAAGTGTGTAACCATTCTTTTCGAGACTATACGTTCCATGAGCTTAGCAATAACAGGTAAAAGTGTGACAGGACGATAATTTGCAACGTCATATCTTCAACCGCCTTTGAAGATAGGTGTTATCACGCCGGACTTCCAATCTTTCGGTACAAATCCCTTAAGCAACGAATAGTTAAACAGACTGGAGAGCGGTTCACAAAGCTGACGGTGACAGAACCTGTGATGCCATCCTCTCCTGGGGATTTTGTTACATTTAGTTTGAGGAATTGACTTGCAACAATCATTGGATTTATCGAAATATCGCACAATGTTTCGAATCCTGTTTCGATTGAGTACTCAAAACGGTCCACTAAATCCTTTGGCACGAACACTTTAGAGTAGTAAATTGCTAGAGCATTTGCGGTTTCCAACGCTGTTTCAGTGAGTTTTTCACCATTCTGGATGGGAAAAATACCTGGTTTGACTTTTGCTTTCGCGTTCATGATTTTGTATAATAATTTAGGGTTGGGTTCCATTTTCGACAGGAGCATCAATCGGTGCGCTTCCTTATCCTCTCGAATAAGCGCAGTCACTTTGTTGCGTAACAGACGGAAATGTTGCCAAGAAGTAGAAGTATTGTTGGCTTTGTGCTGCACCCACGCTGCTCGCTTCAGTGCTATCCACTTTTTTGTTCTGCTGCGGACAACAAAACGAAGTTCATGGACGCGCTTTTTCTGAACGATCTGCGAGTTCTCGTCTATCTTCAGTTTCAGAAAACCTACAAGTTCGTTCCATTGCGAGTCAGGGCTTATGTTGTCCGACTGAAAATGCGGAATCTGTACGAGCGATTTACTCAAGGCCAATTTATTTACCCGTCGAACCACCCCATTCGGAGCAAGCGATTGCTGAGTCCAAGGACCAGTTTTGTCGCTCTGCGATCTGGAGTTTCCAATAGCTGAATAACTTTTTTCAACGAAGGATCCCATGCTGATATAGAATATTCGATATGAGGTCGAATTTAGATTGAAATCAAATTGCAGATTATATTGGCATCAAACGAACCTAGAGCTCCGCTGAAGAGACCCTAGTTAATTTCAGCTTTCGGCATCAAGCCGACATTGCATTGAGTTTCCTAAGACAGACTGAATAATCACGCCCAAATCGTTTTCGAAGCAGGTGTTTTGAATAACATTTCGAACTATATAATATTCGTTGTTTTGCTTGCTGTTGAGCGATAATAAGTCGCATTTCGTGATATTCAGTGGCATTCTGTTCTCTTTGGACCAGACATAAATCATGTCGAGATCCCCTTGCAGGTCCTGTATATCAGCTGTGGAGTTTATCTTGCGTCATCAGCGAAAATAAGCAATGGCTACTGTACTATAGTAGGCAAGTCGTTTATATGTATTAAAAACATGAGCGGTCGAGGACTGATCCTTGTGGGACACCACGGGTAACTTGAATCAACTCGGATAGCTCTGTTTCGACTCGCACGTACACCTCACGGGATATTAACTATTCTTTTATCCATGAGTGAGATTTACCATCTACTCGACAAGAGCAGTTTGTGACATGATCAAACGCTTTTTAGAAATCAATATATATTACGTCCACTGAGTGCGGAATATGGTTCGGTGACGGCATAATTTATGGCGATAAACTGTTCCCGAGAAAGCGTTCACGGACTGAATAAAAGTTCCGACGACAATTTAATTGGAAGCGGGGTATGCGAAGGGTTGCGTGCCACAACTATTTTCCGACTGTTTGCTGTCATCAGTTTGAGATAAGCTTATTCTTAACTTACCTATCCCAAAATTGAATGCCTATTTAATTATTGCACGATTTTTGGTCTTAGTGCATCATCGAAATATTACAGTCCGGATCGGAGGGACAATATATCACGAATCAGGCACAAGCTATTGCCAAGATTACTCAACGGGAAATTTGTTATCCACGCAAAGGATGAACGAATTTGGGTTTCATTTTCGTTCATTTCCCCACAAGTACTGATTTCACTCGTGACAATTTTGCAGTTGATGGTAATAGTGTGGATTCTAGATTTATGGTTACAAAAATAATTTACAAATATATAAAATTTAAACAAATCCTACTTGTATGTTCGCATCCACGTGGCTTTGAAGAGGAGTAAAAGACTTTTCAAGTCGGAAATGGAGTGGGAAAATGTGTTGCGAAAATGTGATTGGGTATATTTGTTTTTACAACCGCCTGTGTGAAAGCAGAGCTCTGATCGTTTTCATTAATCTGAGGCTAAAACGGTATTGTTCAACCCGAAAATTCGTAACTTTTCTTTGGTGATCATTTCATTCGTTGATGAATATAAATCCAACGAGAGATTCAATTGACACATGATTGGCGTAAGCCTGATCTTGTCCTTGTGGTGGATAAAAAACATTATTATACATTGTTGTTGTTTACGTCATTCGGGCGATGTCCACCATGAATGTACATCACAATCGCATGATTTATTCATATTCCACAGCTTTTCTAATGACTAACCAGTCCGATTCGGAGGGAACAATCTCTCCCGCAGCGCTTACAACGATAGACAGAACTCGGTCAATCGGAGTCAGCTGCACGCCGGCGGCGTGATCTGCGTCCAGCACTTAAGAGCTGTATCTGCTCCTTCCTAGCTTACAGACGACGCTTTACACAATGCCTCGAATGTGAGCAGCTAAGAGCAAGCTCTTCCCAGCTCGTGGGAACAATGCTGAGAGCTTTCATATCTCTTTTGCAACTGTCTTTGTACCGGAATGGTCAATTTCTGATTGCAACTCATCAGCTGCAAAATGTCACAGAAGAACAGACAGTCGGACAAGGATCCTTTAACCACTCACTGCCTATGAACAGTCAGTGATAGGATACGAGTGAATGAAATCAGCTTGTTTTAACTACATTTTCCTGCACCAGAAAGTTTGCAGTGTAATCAGTTGGTTCTCGTCCATTCAGTCCACATCTGTCAAGCACATTACTATTAGAACAAAATTCAACACCGGGCTAGATACTGAAACGAGTGGACAGGAGTGTGCTTGTCACGGAAGAATTATGCCTAAAATTTGATGATTCAAAATCGTCGTTCTCATGTGGCCCCCTCCGCAGTGACAAATCGATATTAAGTGTATCAAGAATCGTGACACATTGATTGGCAACCAAACAGGTAAAGCCAGATCGGTCACAATGACAGCTGCATGCATACATTTCATTGTCAATTCTCTCTTCTCCCATCACACAGCCTTGTCGAATGGCCCAGCTGGATTTGCGTGTGACTTGCACGTTTGACATCCAGATGTTTTTGTTTGTTTGTTTGTTGTGTTCAAGGTCAGAACGGATCATGTGAGAGGTGATCGATTACCAGTCCATGTCAGACGAGTGAGAGGCCAAATATAATGGTATGCTTAGATTAACGAGGTAATGCTGACAACGCCTAAGATGTGTAAATAAATTAAACTAAACTGGAAGGGACATTATATTATTGGGTTTGAGCGTGAAAATTCGTGACGTTTCAAGGAATGTGCAGCCAATAAATTTGTGAAGAATGTGCAGCTTGCCTTCAGTAGCTCTACTTTTATAATATATTAAATGTGATAGATCCCAATATGATGACCTGATCCTAATGAATTCTGTTTTTACAGCATTCATAAACAATTGGACTTGGCTCACACATGTTATTCTTCCAAAAGTTAAAATAGACTATATCATTCCTGGAGTTATCTACGGCATCAGCAGCGTTTCAAATCCATCCAGTTCCCGATATACAACAATGACGGCCATAATTATGCAAGCAAAAACTGGTTTTAACGATGATAAACTCAACTTCTGAAATAACAACGATTATTTAAAGAACTGCTCATTCTAACGGAAAGACTTCAGGCAAACTGTCGAGCGTTAAACATTGGAGAACAATTTGGTGTCTTTGCAAGCGGAAGTGTGTTACGCAGTAGGGGGTTGTCTAAAGTTTGCGTCTACTATTCGTACTGACACCTTTGGTCTGACGAAGCTTCTGTGTCAGAAGCGAAACGTTACCAAAAATCTACTCTAACCGGTTAATTGAGCAACACTCCGAGCCAACGCATAATTTTGTGCTCTCATACTTGTGAACACTACTCGTCACTCACTGATTCTATCTGGACCATTCTCACACCATTCGATTTCACTTGAGGAGATCTATTGGACTCAATCATTTTTAGTGTCATGTGATCAATATTTCACATCACCATGGAAATTTTGTGCGCGTGAAACATTTGTTGTCGCTGTTTTCACGTGCTCGGGTCAGCTATCATTCAGCAGATCTTCTGCTGAATTGAAAAAGCTGTGTTTCCTTTGTGTGAGATCAAATTTACGGGCACCGTGACTGTTTTACTCGATAATTGGCATCCAATACATTGCGATACGTTCCCACACGAACCAGGCAAATTTTATCTCTCAGCCGTTAATCGATCGATACGCGCCTAGGTTTTTTTCGTGGAAGCTATCTAAACCAACACTCAACGATCAGACGACCTTGACCTCAACTGCTATCGGATGTCAGGACCCAAGAAAACTACGCGTGATTTGTGTAAAATTTACAAAAGGGGGTAATTGTGAAATCGAAAGTAGCCAAGGGTTATATGTGCTCTACTATTATACACACTAATTGTGATAAAGTTTTAACTAAAGAGGCGGTTGTCTTTATTAATAATGCTGACATTTCAGGTGTCTGTTAAGTGTGCAGCGTCTGCAGAACAAAGCTGCTAAACGGCGCCGAGACCAATGTATCACAATCAGGAAACGTAGAAGATCGCATCAAATACTTAGGGAAGTGTTCACAAAACTTCGAGAAAACATTGAAGTCGATAGTAAATGCCCACAAAAACTCAATAAAATGAAACCAACCTACCCCAACGCTACATCACATACTTCCACAAGAGGCTCCGCTACGTAAAGAGAATTTGCGGCTCAGATGATATTCAGATTAAAAAATCGAGGGGGCGTCTACTGACTGTTCATCAGCAAAATTTCACTACCTCCAAAATTAATATTGAAATAAAAACAAATATGAAGAATCTCAGTGTAGTCTGCATCAATGTGCGGGTGACGTGACGGTCAATTTTCTCAAGTAGACGAACTCACGACATTGAACAATCGTACCAGCTGTGTTTAATGATGGTTAAGAGCGCGATATTGCCTTATTCAAGAACCCGCATAAGTCGGCACCCCAATTCTTCTCATTTTGACGAACCTCGTTTACTGAAAATAACTCTCAAAAGCCAAAAAGAAATGGAAGACGTGCTTCTAAACACTTACTTGCTCCGTACACGTTCATAGACTAAATGTCGCGTACATGCTGATATTCCGTGGTGATGAGAAAAAGTAATTTAAACAATAGGGTTAAAATCTGGCCAACGCTGTGTGGTTCTTCTTGGTGTTCCCGATCACAGTAACACTGCTTCGAGAATTGAAATACAACACCAAGATTACAAACAATGCCAACAGCATTGGAGATCACGAGTCAGTCGTGGTAAACACGTTTAGAATACATCGGTCAGCAAACTATAAAGGTGACTGTACAAAACCTCCAAAAATAAAATTTTTAACAAGGGGTATAATGGAATCAATTATGGTCAACTGGAAAGCAAATCATAGAAAACTCCCGAAAGATGTCAGAATGAGTGACCCAAGATAGTCTACACCGAAACTGCCTAATGAACCACGGCTTCTGCAATCAGACGAGACTCCGATTAGAAACACTGCGGCAATCCCAAAAAGACCAATGTCCGACTCTTGAAGGGTCGGACAAATACACAAGCTTTCAGCTCCATCATTGTACTCGAAAACATCAATCAATTGTTTATATACAAACGCACAATGTCTGGTAGACAAACAAGCTGAAATTAAGGATGTATGTAATCAGCACTCACTCGATGTCATATCAATAACTGAGGCATTGTTCCAACCTCAAGTGAGCAATTGCGAGCTCTCTATTCCAAACATAACCTGTTCGGAGAGACCGCTTAAGAACTGGTGATGGAGTAGCTGTTTACCACCACGAAAGTTTATACAGTTTGGTAGTTACGGAAACTGAACTCGATCTGGAAGACAGTATATGGTGTAACTTAAAGCTCGAATCAGGCAATAGTTGCATCATTGGATGCGTATAACGAAAACCTCTCGAAAGCAATGCAGTACGCCGGGAAACAGCGCAATTCGCAATTAATGATTATGGGAGATTCCAATCTGCCTCAACTATACAACCGAGTAGATCATCCACCCCGATCACTAGACTACAAATTTCGCGAACTATTCGATTACATCCCCTTGTAAAATCATGTTTTCGAATATAAACGGCAACGAAATTTGCAACAGTCAGACAAAGTCTTAACCTCTGAAGCCACGGCCGTTGAGGATGTTTATTATCACCCTCCACTGGGTCGAAGCGACCACCTCGTTCTGCTCTTTCAATACGTGTGCAACGCCAGTAGATTGGCGAATCAAACGAAACGTAATAGAAAAGTGGATTACATTGGTTTGATGGAAACAATGGTAGCCTTTGATTAACATAATATAAATTTCAGTGATCCGGACTATCATTACTCAATTTTAACAGATTCCATCATCAACACGATACATTTAAATTGTAACTATGTCCCGAAATATAGCAAACAATCCCTCTTCAGAATTCGCAACGGCACTAGAAAGCGAAAGTTGGCATGGGTGATTCACATGTCACCGGAACAGTATCGACCTTGGCAAACTTCCGCGGAATCAAGTCACAAATATCATCCGGGAGGATAAACATTATCACCAGCTTCAGCTGGCAGTAAGAATGCAGCAAAACCACCAATTGCTTTATCGAACCATTAACAACACTACCAAGCTTAAACCAGGTGTTTTTCCGATCGTGAGAGATAACGGGCTAACTGATTCTGTGCTAGAAACAGCCAACGCTCTCGCCAATTTTATTCATGAATTTTCACCCCCAAGGATGCCGGAGACTATAAGCGATATATACATTAATTCGGAAATAGTACAGCACCACATACGCAGGTTGAATATCAACAAGTCCCCGGGAGCTGACGGAATCACACCTGCAATCCTAAAGTTATGCGGCAGTCAATTGTGCGAACCACTTTGTGATTTATTTAATCACTCTTTGAGGAAAGGTGTTGTACCAACTGAGTGGAAGAGAGGAATCATAACACCCGTCTACAAAGGTGGAACTCGTTCTGACCCAGCAAATTACCGGCCTGTTACACTCCTTCCAGTGATCTCAAACATTATGGAGCGAATTGTAGGCGAAAGAATTGTGAGTCATCTTGAAGCCCAAAACTTGTTGTCCAGAGAGCAATATGGATTTCGGAAGTCTCGTTCTTGCTTGACTAACCTACTGGAGACATTGGACGACTGGACGCAGGCAGTGAGTGATGGTGGTTGCGTGCATGCATGTTACTTGGACATATCAAAGGCGTTTGATCGCGTGGACCATTCTATACTACTGAGAAGCTGCAGGATGTTGGTATTAATGGGTGCCTTCTTACCTGGCTGAGAAGTTACCTTCTTGATCGCAAGGCAACTGTACGTATCGATGGTGTGATGTCTGGGGAAATCGAAGCCACTAGCGGTGTCCCACAAGGTTCGGTACTTGGTCCGGTTCTCTTTTTGCTCTACATCAACGACCTTCCGAAACCTGTCACAGTCAAAATGGTTCTGTTTGCGGATGATGTTAAAATTTGGATGCGATTCACGTCAAGCGTGAAATACACTTTGCCTTCGGCTTTGTTTTGCACAATCGGTTGATCAGAAATGCTTCGAACTTCTTTGTTCTTCACACTCGACAAATGAGAATTTCTCCATCGAAACATTTGTACGCGCATAACAATTCTTTTGCGGAATTGTAGGCGTTACAAGTTGAAACATATCCATTAGATTCATGGTGAAATGTGAATTACTGAGTGATCAGTGCTCAAACAAAAATCAACATTTGAACGAACTCTCAATGAACGTTTTTCAAATATGTCCCTTTTGCATGGATAATACGCAATGAAACATTTTAAATAGGCTGAACCGCACTGTCGGCCTTGCCCGCAATACTGGTTGCTTGTTGCTTTCCCGAGACCCGTTTTACAGATACAGCGATACCAGCGCTATTGCAGCTGGAAGAAAGCTCTGAAGTAAGCCACCGAGATTCAATTCTTGCTATGACTTCGTGTGAATGCTGAGAGCTTACTCGGAGCACAGATTAGGTGAAAATCATCATTTGATGCGAAGGGGGTACAGTTGCGCTGATATAGTGATGTTCGAGATGGCATTATAATATATTTCGATCAAGTTGCAGAAAAGAATGAGATTTGGATCGTTGGATGATGAGTGGGTGGGAGTTTTCCGTGAGAATATTATTTATAAGTTAATCAAAAAGAAAAAAGTATTGTTTGATGATAATTTCCAATTTGTAAGAAATTAAACTTGCGCGAGAAGTGATTTTGTTACGAGGTTTTATTAGTTCATATTAAATTCAAAAGACACAATATATTTTGTCCATTCGTCCAATGCTATGCATATACTCCAAACCATTTTGTAATCAATCGTACAGCAAATTAAGTTATGAAATATTTGAAATATACGTCTAAACGACGAAACAAACACATGGTTTAGCACTTGTATATTGGCCTTTTTACTTTGTTTATTTAGATTATTACTTTGAATAAAACACGCGCATTTTCCGCGCGTGTTGCATCGGTTGTTTGAGGACTTGCGTATTCTATTGTATGCTGAAGGCTAGCTGCTCCATATTTCAGCGCATCCCCGAAATTTCCGATCAATACATATTCCCGTGTAATTCTAAAATAGAATTATTATTGTACGTGGATATTATCAGATTACACAGATTCTGATTACCCTCGATTTCTATCCTACTTCCGGATTACTCGGGCTATGAGCTGGGTTACTTTGTACAGGTATCAATATTTGGTTGATTGATTACTCTTAGCGAATGGAGCTCGTTGGAAGATCGTTGAAGGTCGACTAATCGGCTCCGCATAACCTGGCTCGCAATCCCTATTTTTTGAGGCCCTATGTTCCTCCAGGAGCTCAATGGATTAATATTTGAATTATATTATTTCGGATTACTCATTCGGTACCATATCCTATACAGTGGTATTTAAACGCATGTAATGCAGCCGATTATTATAACCAGATGTTTAGACATGGCTGGCGCAGAGGGAATTGATTGTGAGAAACTGATTGGACGTACCTAATGCCCTGGATCTATGATAGTGTTATACAACTCCATTTGCTGAATGCAGCGGGGTCTGCTCAGAGGCACATGTATATACTAGAACTCACGGTTCAGCACACAACCCGAAGCAGAAGTGAAGTGTAAACCTAAATGCGTTCCTAGTCTCCCCATCAGAAATACGATTTGTACAGATCGAGACTCCTAAAATTTCTCACTATTCGCTAGTTATGTGCGTCGTGAAATTAATTGTGCCTTCTAAGTTTTCTGCACTCTATCAAATTAGTTACCGAATGGTCTGATAAAAATTGCTCACATCCCCTGCACTTACATACCACTACCGGTTTCTCGCTGTTTGCTATCATCACGTGGAGACAGTAAGATTAGATTCAGTGAGCCTTGAAACAGTGGATAAGTGGTAAACAAAGTTGTACTTGAATGTTGCTGTTAAATGGGGTTCGTATAACGAACCGCGGTGGTAAAATACAAAATCATATAGTGATTATTGGTCAAGTAGTCAATGTACTCAGTGATGACCAAAGTAATGTGTTGCTCACATCCCCCGCATTAACACACCACTACCGGTTCTGTGATTGAACAACGTGGTTCGTTGTACGAACCCTATGCAACAATGGCATTCAATTATAACTTTGTTTACTAACTCGGCTGTTTTAAATTGGCGTCAAAGCACGTTCTGTACACGTGGCACATTTCAGCGGACGCGACCATTTAAAAGGTCTTTTGAACTGTCGAATATTTTTAATAGAAGCTTTATGCTTTTTTATTTTCTTCTAGCAATATTATTTGTAATAAGCATCGTAAAACTTTCACAACCCAGAGCTGATTTTTTGTCGAGCAATGAATGATGAAACAATGTTTTAATTTCGGTAGCACAGAATAGTATGTACGTAGGATCAAGAGGTTGGCGAACTTAACTTAAACATATCAGTACCACGTATTTGTGGCACCATAGGTACATTTTGTGCCAGAACACCTATCTTCAAAGGCGGCTGCGATCTGGCGCTGCAAATTATCGTCCCGTCACACTATTGCCTGTTATTGGTAAGGTCATATAACGTGTACTCTCGGAAATAATTGTTGCACACTTTGAATTGCGTAACATGTTTACACAATCGCTGCATGGATTTCTATCTCATCGATCTTGTCTAACGAATCTTCTCATACCGTTAGACGACTGGACGAAGGAGATGGATAGAATTTCTTGCATTCACGTCTGTCACTTAGACATTTCAAAAGCTTTTGACTGAGTTAATCACCATTAGCTTCTTGAAAAACGGATACATCTATGAATATGTGAACCACTCCTCTCATGGTTTTGCGACTACCTGTCAGATCCCCACGCCTGAGTTAAAACAAACGGAGTGCTATCCCAAAAGTTCAACGCCACCAGCGGAGTTCCAGAAGGATCCGTTCCTCTTTTTAATATACATAAACGATTTACCCACTCATATCATCAAAAATGGTCATGTTCGCTAATGAAATGAAAATTTGACGCAAATCAGTTCTACTGATGATTGCGAGAAACTGCAAAGGGATTTGGACAACGTATTAAATTGGACGGCCAAGAACGATATGACATTCAACATACTGAAAAGTAAGATGAGACACCTTGGCAAGAATGTTCATTGGATATATCGATAGGGAACGGAAAACTTGGCATGGAGCTCGTTGGAAAAAGATCTAGGAGTATGGATTAGTGGAAACCTGAACTGTACTGTCAGAATATATATCGATAGGCCAGCAGATTGTTAGGTATTTTTCGAAGAATATTTGGAAGATTCTCGCTGGTAACGTTACCAAGGATAATGAACGTCTATTTTCGTCCTACGATGGAGTACGTGGTAGAGGCCAGGGCTCCATGGCTGCGAAAAGATATTGCTCTCTTTGATATAATCTATCACAGAGCAACAAAGTTAGTGACGGGTGTTCGCAATGTTCTGTACACCGAAATATTGCGAAGTCTGAGTCAATGTGACTTTACCCAAAGTAGGATACGAAGTGATATTATTTTGACATATTGAATTGTGTCTACCAAAGGACATCCATTAAAAAACTTGTTTGATGTATGTGATGAGAAAGCCATATTTTTTCGCAGTACGTGCTATATTTCTTTGGAATTTCCTACCCCAACATTTGGTGAGCTCTCCTTTCCTGGTGATGTTAACAGCGAAATTGGAATTACACATGCAAAAAATTATCAATAACGATGAATATTCGAATATCGCGCAATTGATAAATTTTGGAGTATTATTAAAGTTACATAAATAAAGATAAGTCAGTGGGTGTTCATAGCACAATTAGCACAGTGAGCAGAAATAGACGATGTGAAAGTGCCTGAAATGGAAAAAGGGTGTACATTAAGAAGCTCCTCAGCAGATAAAGCATTATTCAGATAATTGACATTCATGACAAAAACAGCTTTTTAGAGTTCACTCTTAAGGTTGACTGAGGGCCACGAAAATGCCGCAGAGAATAACTTGATGACGCTGTTGCATAAATAATATGAATCCAGTAAGGTGTGAGAAGCCGAGATAACATTCTCACTCTATATCTAATCGTAGGCACAGAAAATGATTTGAATTAATAAAAACAAGAGTTGCATCATTCGATTAAGCAATCTAAGACTTATAGTCGAATGAGCACTCGTCTGTATGATATACGCATGAGAGGAATATATAGCGACGATATACAATGGCATGGCTAACTGATATACAATTTTTTACACTCTAAATACCCTATTCCTATATTAGTAAACATGGATGCTGGATTTGAAGTACAAATAATAAAAATAATGATTATATTGTGTGCATGGAAAAACAATTCTATTCGAGAATTGAGCATTCATTGGGATCGTTAATATCACCTTGCAATATCCGATCGACTTGCCACGTTTGTATGTAATCTCGTTCGAGTACGTATCTGTAAAACTTAATATCATTTAGCTTCAAGGTGACGCTTCATAAATTATCTCGTGTCCAGCATGGTCCACACTTGCGAGGCGAAACTTACCAATATCTAAGCAGCTCAAATCATGCGATCTTGTGTCACTCTATTTTCTATCATTCCTGTCCTTTGGATTTTTACCTGATATTTGAACTGCTCGGTAAGCAACCAAATCCCATTTTTGCTTGTTATATTATTCGTAGTTCCCACATTTTTTGTGGTTTTTTGTAAAGTTATATGCTTTTTAGACCATTAAAATTAAACTGAATTAACAAGAGCTAGAACAACAGCGAATGGTCTTGCCCAATCGCACACAATCCAGTGGCTTATTGGTGACTTTTCAGAAATGAAGATCTACTTAAAGTCGGGTTCTTCTAATTTGCCTGCATGATGGCTAAAGCATAAGCACTTTAGCTATTAAGAAGTAGCAGAGATTAATAAAAATGCTTTCATTAGAAGAATAGGCTTATAGGTCACACGCTGGCGTGTATAAGTTTTGTTTCGCACAAATCTGTCTGCCTAATGAAAAAGACTTGTTGTAAATCAATCAATGCTGTTCGATGACTGATTGAACCGTGGTGTTCATAAGTGAACTTCGCATTCTATCGATTATTCGCACATGAACACAGATCGAGTGTTATGTAATCCATAAATAAACTGTACTCTGTTGATAAAAAATAATACGAACTCCAATTGTCGGTGATCCTTTTTCTTGATTTTACCGGGTTTGCTACCATTACTAAATTTTATTGATTTCCTTTGCACAGTGCAATACAGTATTAATGCAGAACAATTCTTTTGCGATAAGTCGTTAGACAATTGCTGTAATTTTGATGAGTTGTACTAATATAGTAATACTACTAGGTTGGTAATTTATCTATTATCTGCAGGCATCTTTATAGTTGAATATCCTGTATCGTTTCGCTTTGGATCTGTCACGTAGTAGAACAAGGTGTACCTGGAATACAGTTAGTGTAGGATAAAACTCGGATATCTATCGCATTACGGCCTTAAATCGTTCAAAATACGAGTCTACTCGTATGAAAAATGTGTAACGCGTTCTATTGATTCCCGATTAAAAAACAATTGAGAAAACAATTCTCGAGCGATACGACCTTACTCGTGCAACTGTCTAACATTGTGTGAAGTGTAACACGTTCTTGAGTAAGCTTTCTCACCACAGACTGTTCGACAAACATGAACTTTCCGTCTGGTTACTCTGATTTCCGTGTTTCGACCGCCATGCGCTAACGGTCAACAAAGAAAATTACACGAAGAACAGCGAGGTCAAACTTGAAGTGTTCAGTCAATTGAAATGACCTAGAAACCGGTCCGTTATGTAAATCAACTACAAAGAGACATCGTTGAATGCAATGAGTGAACGCTTGTGGAATTAGCAGAGGAACAACCTAAACAAAAAGCGCTCCTTCCTAGTATCTACTCATTTCCACACATCACAACGAAAAATTGGCATACCCGTTAAACATGTAGATTGCGAGATTGTGAGAGTTACGTTGGCTAAGTGTTCAGTGTACATGCTGCATGTTTTGTAGTTTTCAGAACTTTCGTCAACATGACTTTTTCAGATGTATACTATAGTGTAGGATTGATGCTCTATCACGTACAAGAGCATACCAAGTTAAGTTTCATATGGCATCGCCTTGAAAAATCATCAGACAGACTACTCTTTAAGTTACATATGGAATGGAAGTTTAAAAAGGAAGGTAGCTGGTAAAGTGGAGAGTGTAAAAAACGTCAAAATTGGAAAGCTGACTCTTCGTTTTTGAAAATATTTCTTCCAATGATTTATTGCCATATGGCAACTGCATCCGACCAAAAAGGACGATCACCTTAATATTCATTTGCATGCTTTTCCGTCACACACACCACGACCGGTTTCGTGCTGTTTGCACTCATCAGGTAGGGACAGTAAGATCAGGATCTCGTATATATTTGTATGTGCGTGACTAAAGATTCTCATATTTGTTAATAACACCACATTTGAATAGAGTGGAAGAATTCCTTTTCGGTATTGTTCATCAAGCTCTGCAATACAGGCGCAAGAAAATAGAAAGTGATTTGAATAACCTCAACCACAAGACTAATTAGATACGAACTTTGAGATATACATAGAGCAAATAGGTCCGTTTCAGAGCGTGCCACTAGATCGCAGTTTCTCAACTCCAGCCTAACATTTCACCACCCACCATCGACTTGGACAGTAGAACTCACGTAAAACTCTGCTCGTATTCACAATCAACACCTTCGAAGGAAGTGACAATGAAAGAGATTACACCAAAGAATATTCCAATAAGTATAAACACAAACTACAGTTAAAGACAGAGTTTCGGAGAAGATGTCTATTGAAGTTGCTCATGAGTGGGTAGAGATAGTTAGACAGGCAGTTACGTAGTGGCTGACCTGCTTTTCTTTCACAAGTTTCCTGGTCAATCCAAGTCAAGGTTGCTCATTTGAAAATATGTGCGCAACCATAACGACACCATCTTCAGGTGTGAATTAAAAACCAAAGATAAGGAGAAAAATCGCTGCCAAATTTCAACACCTTGACCAATAGACGCATTTTTATCACATCTACACTGTGAGCGAATTGAACCGGCAATAGCATCTCGCGATTTTACCCGCCAAGTGCAATCGCGTCAGCCTCGGACGCTCAATTGAATACTCTGTAAGACAATTATAATGGTCACCAAATATCGCTTGGCTTATCATAATTGGTATTCGGTCGTTGACCGACTGGCCATGAATGAATCGCTCTACAAAACACGTACTACCTAATTTCATCCATAAGGTCACACTGAATACGTGAATTTTTTGATGTTATAAGTTGATCGAACGATAATTCGTTGGTCGTTGGTGGAGTTTGACTGATTGAAAAATCATAAATGGAATGTTACCCTATTTTCATACTGTAAAGTGAAGGAACTGATATTGTTGTTTTCACAATAAGAAGGACTACATAGCCACTGTAGCGGTGGTTGTATCCGAAGGCTCATATGAGGTTTTTGTTTCCAGGAGCTTAAGTAGTTTTGAAGAGGTTCGGCAAGTCAATTCATACGCCTATGTTTACAGTTTACCGAAGATCTATTGAGAAAGCATTCATGTGCGATAGATTGTCCATGAAATGGCTTCCCTTACACAGGATTTAGCTAGGTACTTCGCTCATATTATTGAGACCATTAGTGAGAAATTTCCATTCTCAAAGGATGCGTACGACTTCAGAAGTGTTGAAGAACATTGAGCATATGGTCAGTATCGAAAAAGGCGCTCTGTTCACTAGAGTAATGTCAAATGTAAGCGTTCAGTGAATTATTAATGGCGTATCAATTTGCTTAAATATGAGCGATATGTTAGTGAGCTATCAGCTGTATGGACAACAGAAAAGATTGGCAGATGGTTCGCTAATGCCGCCGTTACTAGCAACTATGTATATGAAGTAATTTGAAACAGAAGCACTTAGTGTAGAAGATGTTAGGCTAAAATTGTGGTCTCTATACATTGATTACACCTTTGTCACCATACAACTTGGCTGACTGGAGACATTTTATAAGCACTCAAACTAACTAAACCTTCGAATCAAAGTTATTAAGGAAGTATAATCCAGAGCATGGACTCTTCCATTTCTTGAATGCCTAGCGCGAAAGATCAATGGTAAAGTCTAAACTTTAGTCTATAAAATTCAGTCGACACAGATGCCTCCAGAGGTACTCCTTGGCTAATAATAGGCAGGTATCCAGATCTATATCCTTTTCCTTATTTATTGAACTAGATTTATTATTCGGTGATGGTTTGAAAAGAAAACGTACTCATGGAGTAGCCAGCCAACGACTATCCCAAGAGTTTTGTAAAGAGCCAATTAAGCTTGGTAGAATACCTGACACATAAAACAAAAAATGGCTGGCTACGATATGTATACCATATCTTAAAGGGGTATCCGAAGAGATCAGTAGATTTTGAACGCGAAGTTGATACGGTAATTATATAAGTATGGTAGAAGTCTTTGACGGAAGAAACTCAGCGATAAGTTACCTTTCAATAGTTCTACTAATTGTGTTTATAGACTAATATTTAACGATTGCTTCGGTGTGTAAATCAGGCAAACTGCCAGGTTATTTCGTACGAAGAATGAAGAGCATATGATGCACATTGAGAAACGTCAACAGGATGAAAGAGTGTATCAGGCATCAAACAAGTAATCAGCATTTTAGATCAAGGCGTGTTGGGCACTGGCCAAAATGTGGCAGTTGAAATTACTAAGACTAGCGCAATGCTGTTAACAAGACAGACGGGGCTGAAATCTCCATAATATGATACTCGGTGCGTCGACGGACAAATATTAATTAGCGTAAGATTTCTGGACATTTTTAAATTAATTTTCTATAAGCTAGTTAGCTTTTTGCTCATTTCTTCTGAACCACATTGTTAAATGACCTTGACCGCTTTCACGATTGGTCATTTGAACTTATCTTTGTTTTGCCACCTCCAGGATTGCAATAGTCTCCTTATTGATAAGATAAATTAGATAGGGTGGTTGGAGTACTACTAAATCAGGTTCCCTTTTCTGAACCTTTGTCTGACAAAGCTCATACCAGAAGTGACACGTTACCTAAAACTGCCTAACCGATAGCTTCCAAATTTATTTTCTCTATGAACTTTGTGAGCGCTCATTTCACATGAAGGAACGCAATTTATGCTTCAAAGCTATACTCTGTAGCACAAATTGACTGGTAACCAATTATTGATTAGCTTACCACAATTGGCATTCGGTCATTGACCGACCGGCAGTGATTGAATCGCTTCACAAAGCACGAACTACCCCGTTTCATCCATAAGGTCAAGCTGAATACGTGAATTTTTTGATGTTATAAGTTGATCGAATTCGTCGGTCGTTGGTCGTTGGCAGAGTCACACTGATTGAAAATTATAAGCGAAATACACCAACTGTGTGGAACATGTGTGGGACCGATCGTGTAGTTATATTGCAAAGCAGAACGTTGCCGAAAAACTGCTCTAAACGATTGTACATTAATTACGCTGAGCAGTGATAAATCCACTTTAGAGATGATTAATTGGAATAACTAAGAATGATTTCTATCGCATTTGATTTGATATCAAATCGGATGCATTAGCGATTCGTCGGTGATAATTGAACGTCAACGAAATGTTCTTTGTCGATATGATTTCAAATCATTTTTACATGATCATTAATCGCATAGTGACCTCCAAATCATCATCACTCACTAACGCGGTTACACATATATTTGGCCTCTGCACGATAACTCGTTGTTTTTCGACATTCATCATTGCTATCACATAACTAGAGCACATAATTGAATTCTCATTAACATAAATATTATGAAAGAAATGCATACAAAGCATGGATTGCTGTAAATACCGCTCATTTTTTCTCAAAATAAGCTAACTTGTTCCTTGTTCAGTGTTCCTACTGCCCTTGAAGACATCTGATTCCTGAGGTACCAATTCCACCAATGAACTTCAGAAACCCAGTCATCTGGCTCATATATTTGTTTCATGCTTTCATTAAAGAGTCCGTTGATTTTCACAACAACCTTTTCTATATATCAATCTCAAACCTTGGTAACCTGAAAGTACTTGAAGTTGGTTTCACCACTAATTTTAACAATGTTCACCCCATGTTTTCGAATCGATTCGGACTTGTCAATGCGTCCGCGATTTCTCAAGGTCGCAATTCAATTTGTACACTTCCAGTTATCGCTCGCTTTACACATAGAACATCAACTGCAAACAACACTCCAATCAATGAACAGGTTCCAATTTCTGGAAGTTCTGCGCCCATGCACGCTTGCTGTTGTTTGTTTGTTTCCTATTTCACGTGACTGACCCGATTTGCACCCAAAACTACAGAGAGAGGACACAAAAAACGAAAAATTGATGCTTTTGTATACAATCCTCGGTAGAGATGAGACTGCATCTAGCGGGACCAAAATATATATTCGAGAAAATGTCACCCTACACATAAGTTGAGTCATCAACAGTTTTTCAATTTCTCTCTTCGTGTTTTACCTGCTACTTGGAGGCACAACAATCAATCTAGTTGTTACACATAACTACGGAACGGAAAGTGAACAATGGTTAATGCGTGAGCAGTTGATTTGACAGGAGCTTATAGTGAGGTATTGGGGATTCACTAGTTCAATGAGGTTACGTAGCGAATACTAAGGTCCGAGCGACGATTAAATTGGTTTGAGAGGGTCGGTGAACATCTTAGACACACATTGCATCACAGTAGCCTCGATACCAACAAGGCAACAACCAACTGATTATCACCTGCTGATAAAAGAATACCATCGATCTTAGCAATTCAGCCCCATCTAGTGGTTTGAAGACAAAAATTGTTGACAACAGCTAACTGAATTAAATACTCAGGATTCAAGGATTCATAGCTAAAACGTTAATACTTTACAACACCACCCGATTATGGCATGAATGAAATTGATTAAAAATTGTTTAGTATATAACGAGTAGAGCATATTAAATGAAATGCTTGCGTATGATGTTACTTTGCACATATAATTCTGAATTCGCTTTAAATATCACCTGGCAACCGGGAATTTCATGGTGTCCGATGTCATCCAATGTGTAAAATATCGTCCCACATTTCAGCTGGATTTTTTCGTGATTACGCGAAGATGCATCAAGCTTCAAATCCAAACTTTTCGGTGAAACTTTGTAGTTCGTATCAATTGTGTATTAAAATTGGAATTGGAAGTAAACCCCATCGCTGCTTTTTACAAGAAACATGGTTGATGAATTAACTATTAGAAAATAGTGGAAAGTAGTCAACGAACATATACAACTGTGATGTATGACTCGCTTAGAGGTCTATTACTGTCAATCGATGGGAGTTCCTTGAACTCACATCAGCACTAGATATATGGGAACTGTTTTACAACCAATTCCATTTCCTTACCGAATCGTCATCAACCTCGAAAATAATAATCAATAAATAGCGCCCAAAAAGCCTCGTAGAAACAGGACGTATAATGAATGGGCAAGCGCGACATGGCCTGGTATAAGTAATTGGACGATCCGTCAAGATTAACTTGGTGCAACTACACCTAAAGCGCTGCAAAAGCAACCTCCGGAGTGTTAACATGGAAATACCGCCACTAACCTCTCCTAATGACATAGTAACTTCATCTAATTATTGTGCAAACCTTCTTCGACAACGATTTGCATCAGTAATTTCACAAGTATCGACACGTGGACAGTTTCTATACTATAACAGCTACAGCCTTCCTATTCCGCACGAGGTGGAATTCCCCAAACGTTGCTAATGCACAATTATCAACAATAAAGAAAACAGATTCACATGGAATAGACAACATACACTCCCATCTATTGCATATCATGTCCTCCGAATTGGCAACACCGACATCTGATGTGCTGAAGATAATGCTGGAACAGAGTTTCGTGCCTAAAATCGGGAAAAGGGCCTGGATTTGTCCTATCTATAAGGGCAGTGAAAGGAAAAATCTTTTTAAACTATCGCCTGATTGCTGCAATACCAGTACTATCTAAAGTAATGGAGTCCATCATAGCTGATGCTTTGCGGAACCACTTTGAGAGCAGACTTAATCGCTGAAGCACAGCATGGGTTTAGAAAAATGATCCTGTCGACAAACTTGTTGTTAGCAAAAGAGGTGCTCTCTCTCATAAAAGCAAGTTTAGTAAAGAATATTATGCAGTTCGAATTGCTGTTCAACCCGCCTCCTTCTAAGAATATTTGGGCGTTATTATTTAGTCTGAATTACGGAATTTAATACAAGGTCGACTTGCTGCCAGCAAAGCTGAAAACTAATTGGGTCTTTTCATAAGAGTCCCATGTTCGTTTGACACCAATATCATCTACAAGTTGATTACATCCGTTCCCATATCGAATATGCCATACCAGTATGGCATCCGTTTGAAACATATATTCAACCATTGGAAAATCTACATCGCTGAGCGACGAGGCTCGTCCTTGGACCTTCTAATCATCTATACGAAATGCGCCTCAAGATACTGCATTCAGCCCAATATAGACGACAACACAAAACGATTGCTGAAATGCGGTCGTTTCTTATTGCGCTGACACTTTTGGCCATATGTTCGCTGAATCTCCTCGCATTTATACCTTTCAGAGAATTCTGTGTTACTTTTGACCATAGCAATCTGAATTCATACGTTTTGATCTGCCGATCTACCGTAACTTTACCGTTTCGACATAAATATCTCAGTTTGCTCACGCGCGCAAACATTTTCCCACAGCAAAGTATCCTACATTTTTGCTATCATTGCAAAGATCGCACCGAGCTACGCATTTTGATACCTGATTCTGTGTTATATCTTCTGTGGTTAACGAGTTATCGTGGATTATTTGATAAATGACGAAATCACGAGTTCAAGCGCAGCTAGGTCGACCAGTCGACCGAACGCCCATCTTTCAAACAGCCCACCCAATTCAGGCTACTAACACGTGTGACCACGTCACGAGATCCAGGCTGTGACTGCGAGGATTGTTCCTCCGACAGCAAGATTGAACCAACTTGACCTCTACGCCAAGGGCCTGGATTCGGTAAACAGTGATAGTGCTTCAGTTAAATGAACTTTTTGCGATTTACACCTGCACGTGACTTGTGATGAGACTTTGACTGATGTGTGCGTAAGGCTTGTGAACGATAACTATCCACTCGATTGGAATATGTTTGGGACCGATCGTGTATTCGTAATGCAAAGAAATTTGAGTGCAATCGGTTAGAGTAGTTTTTGGGTAACGTTTCACTTCTGACACAGAAGCTTCGTCAAACCAAGGGTGATAGTCAGGAACATGATTAAGTAGTAGTCAACCTACCACCACTTATTTGACCTTACCGCTAAACAGCCTATAGTACGCCTACAGTGTGTCACGTCTTGTGGGAATGACCAGGATCAGTGGTCCATTGTGAGGAAAATGGACCACTGATCCTGGTCATTCCCACGCGACGTGACACACTGTAGGCGTACTATAGGCTGTTTAGCGGTAAGGTCGGATAACTATCCACTGTTTATTTCTGTAATGCCTGTGGAAATTTAAATATAAATGTCCATCACAAGAGTATACATCCGTCTGTGCGAAACGAACCGGATACAATAGAGAGTACATTGTTGCAGTTTGCCCAGCAGCTTACACAAATGAAGAATTCTATACAACCACTCATCAAGCATAAAGCATTTAAATTGAACAAACGAATATACTAAACTTTACCACCACCAAACGTGCTCCTGAAAAGTTTGAATTGTTGCAACACGGCACCTAGGGGAGTGTTAAAAATGCCTTAAAGCCAAAATCGTTCACATCGAATGCTCCATTAACCCAAGTTGCCTCGAAATGAATTTCGTTGATTCGCTTGAGTCGTCCCCCAAAAGCGCTACACCAAGGATTCAAGGATTTATGGTTAAAAAGTTAATACTTTACAACACCACAGGATTACGGTATGAATAAAAACAGTAAAAATACAGTAGTATAAAAGCAATAGTGAATATCAAATGTAAGGCTCACGAATGTTATTCTTTTGCATATGTAAGTCCAATTTCGCTTTAAACGCCGCCAGGCAAGGAGAGTCCACCACATGTTGGGGTAGGGAATTTCAAAGAAATATAGCACGTACGGCGAAAAAATGGCGCCGACAATCAATACGGGAACTTGGAACGTAAAGGGATAAGGTATTTCCGCGTGTCACTTTCCCATCACACACATCGAGCAAGTGTTTTAGTGGATGTCCTTCAGTAGACACAATTCTATATGTCAGAATAATATCGCGTCGTATCCTCCTTTGGGTAAAGTCGCATAGACCCAGACGTTGCAATCTTTCGGTGTACGGCACATTGCGAAGACCAATCACTATCTTTGTTGCTCTATGATATAAGCCGCGGTTGCTCAAGGTAGTAGTTCAAAATGAGGAGTTAGAAGATATACTTCTATCGAAATACTTGTTACAGGACGACAAGGAAAATACATATCATGTATTTGTTGATGTAACCTGGTTAGAGCGGGTAAAACCGCCACCGGAATGGAATCAAAGCAAAACAAATGATCGTAATAAGCGCACCCTTGTTCTCGTAAATGCTTCAGAAGCTGCCACCGGTTCAGATACAGAGTGTAAATCCAACCACGATATACATCAGTGGAGATTCATTAGTAATGCTATCCAAACCAGCAATGCAGCTGTTAGCTATACTATTAGAACCACGAAGTCATCGGATTACGAAGGTAATGTTCCACGGCCCCTTAAACTGACAATATTAACCACCACTATGGTGGACACCGTGCTTAACAATTGGAACCAGTATCGATACAAATTTCCACGCGAGATCAAACTTATCAGTAAACATTTGAAAACCGACGCTGTCGTGGAAGTTACAGAACCTCTTGGTACTGAGCATAGCGATGTCGGGAATCGTGATTCAAAAAACGGATGTCGACCGACTCTATCGGAGTCGGCGATGTAATATACTCATTAACACAAGCCCCGCCATCTTTGACACGTACTCAACTTATCTGCTAAAATACTCATCACCCAACACCTTTATCCAGATCAAACATTAAATGTTTCTACATAAACTCACAATGCTTGACAAATAAATTAACCGAGTTAATCGAGCTTCGTGAAAAATATTCACCATTCCTGATAGATGTATGGGAAACCTGGTTCAGTCAGCCAGGGTAAAGCTAGGCGTTTCCGCTTTGGTTACTACGAACGAAATTACCTCCACCGATTTCGAAGCCGCCAACGAACTCGATCAATTTTACTCTAGAGTGTTCCACCCAAACGGGCACTCATTATATGATATCATACCAGAATCTTGATCATCGGAGACTTTAATCTGCCTTACAGACTGAAGACCAGCACAATTTCCCGGACCTCCAGTGATGCCATTTTCCAGAAGCTCGTTGAATAAAATCCCTTTTATAAGCATGTGGAAAGCAATACAAGATACAGAGGGACAGATATAACTTCAATGCTCGATCTGATCTTGACAACTGAAGAAGACTCCGTTGAAAACATTACATACGATTGTCCGCTAGGTTCGAGCGACCATTTGGTCTTGAATTTCGACTACCTATGTTGAGCAGAGCCAGCAAGTGATGCAACATAAATCATCAGAATGGTATGCCTATCTAAATTGTCAAACGCCCTAAGTTTCATTGACGATTGGCAAATTAAAGGCATTGAAGTAAAAGAACAGTGGTCTAGCATTTTGACCAAGCTTAACCGGGAAATCAACTCTAACTCAGCATTCGAACCAAAACAGTGTGGAAATGCATTCGGATTTAAAATCCGCAGTCGCACTCGGAAAGGGATTAAAATGTGAAATATAGCTTGGAGAAACCATCGCCGGTTAACCACCGAAAACACATAGGAGACCTTTCGAACACTTAGAAAACAGGTTATTAAACTTATTACTGAAGACAAAATACAATATCAAGCTGATGTAATGTCATAAATGGAGCGAAATCTAAGTTCGTTTACCAGATTATGAACAAGCAGTGTTCACTGAAACCAGGAGTTGCGGCTTTACAGACGCACTCTGGAATGACCACCAATGCAGCTGACACTGCGGATGTTCTCGCAAATTATTATGCTACAGTATTTTATTCGGAGAGCGTGGATATACAACTGGATCCAGAAATAACGCATCCTGTACCATTGGACACAATAACCATTACTAAAGAAGAGGTGTTGGGAACTCTACTATTGTTGAATCCCCGAAACTCCCCTGGTTATGATACAATTACCATCAACATATTCAAGCATTGTTGTCATCTCTCCCAGCATCGGAACGTTTATTCGAAATTTGGATACTTATATGTTGCATAACGATTTGACGACACCTGCATATTGACTCATGGTAACTATACAACTTGACTATACTTGACATTACATGTTTATTTTATACCTATTTCCTGAACGTATATTTACTATGATATGGTAATTGTGAAGCTATGTGCTTTTTGTGACCATAAATTCTTGAATCTTGTTCACAATTTCTATGCTGACCTCTGACTCAGTTATTCTTCGAATCGCCGTCCTAAATTGTCATACTGACGGAATAGAAATCCGGTAGAATCTCCGCGAGTTTCAAAGGCCAGCAATTTACAGACCTGTTACCTTGTTGTCCGCTGTATCCAAGGTGCTCGAAAGGATCGTGGCGAACTAACTGGGTAAATACCTCGAAAAATAAGCTATTTCCGGGAGCGCAACACGGTTTTAGAAAGGTATACTCCTGCCTTACTAACCTTCTGATTACCCTTGACGATTGGACTCGAGCAGTAGATGACGGGGTGTTAGGAGGGCACCCCCTGTTGTATAACCAGTGAACGAACTATTGATTATTCACCAATGAAGATCGATTTTGAATTCAAATTATGATTTTCGCTCACTGTGATATTCACACATTCGCTCACTTGTGATGCACTTTGCATTCGGTGAATAGACGAGTTGAGTGACGGTTGCGTTCTCTCTGACCCAACGGGCTGGACCAACAACAGTGCAGCACAGACATAACAACTGGCGACGGGGATGGGATGAACCTAACAATTCGAAATGGCAATCACATCAGAAGAAGTAAAATCAATACTTCAGCAAATGCAACGCCAATTCGAAGAAGCTCAAGCCCGTTTGATGCAGACACTTGAAAAAACTGAGTGTTATTTATCAAGACAAGAAGACTGACGTACAAAAACCAGTGGTGGATGCAATCATCAACAGCATCCCCAAATTCAATTACGACCCAGAAAGCGGTCTCACCTTCGAATCTCGGTTCAAGAGATTCAAATATATTTTTCAATCAATTTTCAAAGAAATTTTTGGCGAACCGTCTTCCTTATTTAACAGACGGTATAACTGTATGAAATTGATCAAGCAGGATTGCGATGAATTTGTAACTTATGCAGGAAAAGTATGTGGTCTGCAATCAGAGAAGGATCAAGAGATTCGCACGAGACTACCGTCACTACTCGATCAAAATCCGAAAATCAACATGACGTCAACAACCGAATGCCAGAGGCTACTAAATTTGAAGTGTGACACTGCGCTGGTCGAGCAAAACTCACGCCAGAATGAGCCAGTGGTGTTGGCCGTCAAGCACCAAAGTAGCCGACAGAATGATCATTGTGTCGATCAAGACACCAAGCTCTCATCCCAGTTCTGCCAATGTGATGAATGGCATTTTGCGCGTTATTGCCCATTCAAGAAGCACCGATGCCAGAAGTGCAACAGAAACGGGCATAACGAAAACTACTGCCGCACAAACTATTTTGAGAGATCAGTGTTCAATGATCTCTATCCTGTCCTCGCCAACTTCAAGACCCCAGAAGATGGAAAGCCAGCGGAAGAAGATCACCCTCGAATTAATTCTCCGGAATGCAGACAAAGAAGACGAACTGATCGAAGACGTATTCCAGTAACCCGCCTGCAAGTGAATCCGAAAATGAAGTCATACGACAACCAAGTTTAAAGGGGGAGGTGTTAGGAGGGCACCCCCTGTTGTATAACCAGTGAACGAACTATTGATTATTCACCAATGAAGATCGATTTTGAATTCAAATTATGATTTTCGCTCACTGTGATATTCACACATTCGCTCACTTGTGATGCACTTTGCATTCGGTGAATAGACGAGTTGAGTGACGGTTGCGTTCTCTCTGACCCAACGGGCTGGACCAACAACAGTGCAGCACAGACATAACACGGGGATACCATCCTTGTATGTTACCTCGATAAGTCGAAAGCATTTGACCGCGTAAACGACAGTATTCTCTTGCAGAAGCTGGAACGTTGTGGTATTACTGGTAGACTATTAGCTTTGTTAGAAAATTACTTCACTGATCGGCTTGTTCAAGTCTCTGTGGACGGTGCTTTATCGAAGTCGGTAGCCGTGACAAGTGAAGTGCCTCATGGATCCGTCCTCGGAGCAATCCAGTTCACACTTTATACCAATGTCAAATGTAAGATCGTACTATTCGCGGACGATATAAAAGTGTGGTCAAGGATGAATTAACCGGAATACCGCTAACTGCTCCGGAAGGATCTGCACACGCTCCACACCACCATACGTCGACACTCCTGAATTATCAGATTCGATTAAACAACCCTTTTTCAACGTTCAGGAAAATAACCTCAGGAGGAAACAAATCGAAATAGCAACCTTCGGCTGATCTACCACTTGTCCACCAAAACCTTATCCCGGTTACTTAATACATATATTCCTCCTTATATTGAATATTCAATCTAAGCCTGGGACCATGACTGAGGAAGGATGTTGAACTACTTGACAAGATTTATCATTGTGCGACCAACTTGGTCTTCTGTTACAAAACTTTCATTTCAAGGTGTGAATTGCAGAAAAACTACATTATCTTACCCAACGACCGATAAGAGGTGGCATTATGTTGGCATGGAAAATTATGCACGCCGAAAATCTTCCCCTCAAACATCTATTAAAACCCGAGGATCTTACTCGAGTACACAAACATTCAAAGGCTTTAAGCATTACACATTCTCGATTGGGTTGTTTGATTCAATGCTCATTGAAACCGATCTCGGCACATGACCACCTAAACTATATCGCTTACGAACACAAATCCGCATTTGCATGCGTTTCCATCAAACCACCCTACCAATACGGAATTTTTGTTCATGGTCATGGGTTTACTCCCATCTACATATGTTTGGGCACGTGGGTTTGACAAGGGTTGGTCGTGCCCAACTTATGCAACAGTGGCTTACACGAGTGTAACTTGCATATCATCTACGAGTTTAACCATGGAATCTCATCAGTAGGAAGAATATGAATGTCAAGAAACAGAGTCCCGTGGCTTCAAACATATATTATGACATAAAGCATGGACACTGGAAAAATTAATATACCAATTATGGACACATAACCATTGGAAGAAAATTTGTACAAAATCAATGTACGCTTTCTACTACACACAGCCACGAGGTATTGAATGTGCAATCCGTTGAAATTTTGCAGGACGATTGGCGGAGAAAAACGTTTCAGACCACTTAATTAACTCCGTCTTTGAAGCTTCATAAATGACGACAGATTCGCAACGTCCAGCGCTATCGAAGCCCTAACCAGATGCGAACTGTTTGCCACAACAACAGGCGACATCTTTTTTCTATTGAGAAACATACTCAAACATAATATTCATTTGCATGCTTTTCCGTCATTCACACCCCACGACCGGTTTCGTGCTGTTTGGACTCATCAGGTAGGGACAGTAAGATCAGGATCCGCATGTTACACAGTGTATGAGATAACGTAGTAAGGCCTACAAATAGAGCGGATCACAGTTACCAGATATCGCAATCACTGAAGATCGAAAAAAATATTTATGAAACAAAGTCAAAAGATTAATTCGAAAACATTCGAAAGTTCAGCTTTACAACAATGCTTAATACAAAAGACACGGCAAATAATTACAGGATGTCAACGAGATAAATGTTTTCTTAATTGTTCGATGAGTACATCCAGAGATATTTTGAGGCGAAGGGGATGAAGGAACTCTGATATAGTGATATTCAAGATGTCAATACAATATTTATTCATAGATTTATTCATAGATTATATGCAGGTAAAAAGCTATGCTTTACAAGACCCACAAAAATGTACATCGGGTCGGATGGTAAAAAATATCAAAATATTGTTAGATTATTGTCAAACATAAAAACATACTTTTCCATGTGGATATCTAGTGATTTTTTGAAAACTTCAACAGTTCCAGATTGTACCACATGAGTAGGTAAACTGTTCCACAGTTGCACATTGCGAACGGAAAATGCATATTTGCGGCAGTTCAACCTGCTATGCTGTTGGTAAAGTTTTAATTGGTGACCTCGCAGATGTGTGTTATGGGAAAGATGAAACAAATGACCGCAAGGATGATTTGTTTGATTAAGCACTGTCCAAATGAATATAAGTGCTCCTCGTTTCCGTCTGTATTCAGCCGAATGCAAATTCAATAATTTAAGTCGCGTTTCGTATGGATAATTAGATAGTCCAAGGACGAGTTTTGTCGCTCTGCGCTGTGGAGTTTCTAATAGCAGAATATCTTTTTTCAACCAAGGATACCATGCCGGTATAGCATATTCAACATGAGGACGGATGTACGTTGAAATCAATTTGCATGCAATATTGGGGTCAAACGAACCTAGGACTCTTTTAAGGAGACCCAAGTTGTTTTCAGCTTTGCAGGCAGCCAGTCGACATTGCATTGAGTTTCCTAAGTCTGATTGGATAATCACACCTAAATCTTTTTCGAGTTATATAAAAAGATTGCGATTTAGCTAGTTCGGTGTCGAGTGGATGGGAATGATCGGCGAGAATATTATTACAAAGTCGACCAGATGACAAAATGTGTTGTTTGATTATAAGTTCCCAGATGCGTTCACAGGAAATTGAAATTGCGCGAGAAATAATTTCGATACAACGTCTAATTAGCACCAAATCATTTGAATGGAAGGCAGGAAAAATTACAGCAGCGCAGTATAACGTATAGGGTACGGTACTTCTGAGCACTTGAGATTTCCCTTTCTGTGAACAACACAGGCTCATTAATCGTTCACGTAATCCTAAATAAACGTCTACCATACAATAAACGGTGCTACGCGAATGTAAACAGGATAAGCTGTAAGTAACAGTTCACACTCGACAAAAGCAATGGTCCAAGGATTTAAATGTCATACTCGTATTTACTTTAATTTTAATTAAATTTTAATAAAAACCTTATTTGCAAATACCAACCCTATCTAACAGAGGTTTCGAGGTCAAAGTTTGCTTAACAATAGCATACAGATTGTTTTCGACAGAAATTCGTTCACGGAATAATTTATATTTACCTCCCTACTCTGAGAAATGTGTTTAAATCGAATGCTTCGACGGCCATGCCATGACCACTAGCCTCACTTCTCGTTAGACCATGTTGGCAAACCGATTTACAATGCAATGGCAAAATCGCTGTTCGTCGGGCGCGCACATGGATGGCCTTCACTAATTATTGCGATTCAGACGCTTTGTCTGACTCAGGAGGCACCATCTAAAGCGACCCTGACGTGTGCGTCTGGTTGGCGATCGTGTGACCTTGACAGCTAGTTTTGATTGGTTGAACAGTGTGGCCAGGTGACTTTGTTGTAATCTTCGCACCGACTAGGAGGCGATCTACGGGGCAAATATTCCATGCAGATATGCGAATATACTAGGCTACCGCTTTGTAAACGGTAGAAAAGCGTACGCATTGCTAGGCGCATCTCGTGAAATTAATCCATGATTGGGAACAAAAACGGCATGCGCATAGCACGGTCCTACAAAATCAAAATTTGTATTAGCGAGGAAAAGGATCATTAACAAGCAATCACTAAGAGCAGTACCACTATTGACACGATGTTCACCAACAAATCGCAGAGTGAGTTTAGCATGTTGCTGCACTAGTTGCCGTTAACATTCAGATATACCACGAGAAACTTTCATTTGGTGTGAGTTTTAGTAGCAAAGAAGTACTTTCACGGAAATAGCGAGTAAACCAACTTTTGTGGTGCTCCTATGGTTATTGGTACGTAAAATCCAGTAGAAACTGTACACATGCGTGCATCAATTTCGCTATGTGCGAGCCAGTTTGCTAAGGCGATTACCAAATTAGGTGCAACAGAGAACATTTAGTAGTAATCTAATTCTTACAACTCTCATTTGCTGTCTTGCGGCCGGCAAACTCATAGAAATATACCTCGCGCACACATATAGCTTGGTCAGTTCTCTGACACCGGGGTTGATTACACATACAGTCGTGCTGTAGTTGTACTGAGTCACTACTTCTGGACTCATCTACTCAATAATTAAGATTATGTAAGAGAAAACATGCAAGCATTTTGATTGAAAATACGTTAGGATGGCACCAGCTATTGCGCATTATGTGGAACTCGAAGCAGGAGAAATAAACTGCAATTTGCAGCGAGAGCGGCATTAAGTGTTAGCCAGATATACATGCTAAGGGATATCTACGACAGAAAATGATGAGATTTATTCATAGATTATATGCAGGTAAAAAGCTATGCTTTACAAGACCCACAAAAAAGTACATCGGGTCGGATGGTAAAAAATATCAAAATATTGTTAGATTATTGTCAAACGTGAAAAACATACTTGTCCATGTGGATATCTAGTGATTTCTTGAAAACTTCAACGGTTCCAGATTGTACCACATGAGTAGGTAAACTGTTCCACAGTTGCACATTGCGAACGGAAAATGCATATTTGCGGCTGTTCAACCTGCTATGCTGTTGGTAAAGTTTCGATTGGTGACCTCGCAGATGTGTGATATGGGAAAGATGAAACAAACGACCGCAAGGATGATTTGTTTGATTAAGCACTGTCAAAATAAATATTAGTGCTCCTCGTTTCCGTCTGTATTGAGCCGAATGCAAATTCAATAATTTAAGTCTCATTTCGTATGGATAATTAGATAGTCCAAGGACGAGTTTTGTCGCTCTGCGCTGTGGAGTTTCTAATAGCAGAATATCTTTTTTCAACCAAGGATCCCATGTCGGTATAGCATATTCAACATGAGGACGGATGACCAAGATCAAGCAAGCTCCACACGCACATCCACCGCATTCGGAACTGGTTTATTCAATGCATATAAGAGCTGGATGTGGTAGGAATACCTCAAGGTATCATACACTATTCATGCTTATTCGTTGAGATAAGCTGAATGAGAATAATTTACACGATTAAAGCTCATTGTGTTTTATACACATTTACCGGAAGAACAATAAAAATTTATTTTACTTGACCGGACATGATGTGGATAGATCAACTCCTCACCTTTAGTGGTGAATGTTTTCTTGGCCAAGTTAGAACAGGGGCCACTGAGGACGCTTATTGATTAACTCGCTATGTACGTACGATATGTGAATGATACGTTCCTTATTTTCAATGAAGAATTAAACATCGAAACCTTACTCAGATTTAAATGATGCTCCAGACAGGAACTGGAAACCAAAGGAAGACTAGCCTTTCACGGCAATCTACTAACAAGAACATCAAACGAAACATTAAATGGACGTGTTTACCGGAAGCCAACTGAATATGGACAGTATATACATTTTATGAGTTCCGTTCTAATAAAGTTAAAACGAGAGCAACTCGAATTTGCTTTTAAGAGAATTTGGCTGAAGTATTTGCTTGATAGGCAGTGTTCAAAGCAGAAATGGTTATCCATCGTGCGTCATTAAATGGCATATGCGCTCAATGCCAAAATAAATATCTGTACCAACCGTACGAAGAGCTGAAGACGATTGCAATCAAACTCTTTATACCGAAATTATGCGTCCAAAATGAATAATTCGTAGTCTTTCATTGCTTGGCCAACATCAATATCGACCGAATAATTTTAAGAACAACACGTGACATTTATTTTTGTTTCATTATTGATGTTAATCAGATCCATTTCTATTTTCTTACGCTTGTATTGTGAAGCTTGATGAGTAATCCCGAAAAGGAATTCCTTCGCTTTATTCAAGTGTTTTGTTGACAAATAATGGGAAAACGTTGAGCAAGCTAATGTGCCAAAGAACACAAACCCGGTAGTGGACTATATGTAAAACAGAATGTTCAATCGCATTCCCAAACATCGGAATGACGCAAAGCTTCACAGTAATAACAGTTAGACGGAGTCTGGAATAGCCAGTGATTGCATGCCTGGCAAAACGTGTCACACAAAACGGTCAATTTCGTTGATATTAAACCGAGGGTAGGATAATTTGATTCCTCAAAATAATACAACTTACCCCGGTAGAAAAAACCTGAACAAACAAACATTAAACCACGCGATGTGTACTAAGATTTGCAATTATCATTCGCCATGCAACACGGACGGATGAGGTTTTCTCGAAAATATATAACCTAACGCGATTGATATGACTTACTCCCTACCCAAGAAAGTGAGGTGTTCAACCTCGTATCATGTGTGGGTTACAATCGAAGGCTGTGAGACAAATTCCACATATAAGGCCATTCAGACAAGAGGCCAATTGAGTAGCAAAGTGAAAAGCGATGAACTTACTTTAAATTGGTGTAGGCGGATTCCTCAGCTAACTACGAATGGATGCACGTGAGCCGAAATACTGCGAATTCGCTCGGGCCTAAATACGAATTAAAGGTTCCGTGAACTCCGTTCGGTTCCAAGGTTGTCACAACCGCGGGTGGTGGTATGAATGAGTCCCTACAATCTATAAAATGCTCCCACGTTGTGTGCGTCTCAAATAGCCTCCGTCGACCAAGTTCAACTGCGCGTGTGGCTACCACAAGAACGGTATAACTGCTCTTACTAACAGGAGAAGGGACGAAGACGGTGACTGGCGCCTTAAAACCAGTGTGTTCTGGGTATATGGTGCTCGTCAGCCACTGGCAGTACATCTAGGTGAAGGAAAACCTCAACTCCAACCCCCCGCTGCCTTGTGGGTTACGGGAAAGGATTCGGGGAAACCCGAGGAAAAATCCGGATAGGCGGATAACTGGCGCACAGCGCTTTTTACCTGTCAACTCCCTGCTGCCTTGTAGGTTACACTTATTTATGAAAAGGCTAGAGGTGTACTCGAACA
>JACCGJ010011820.1:0-16440 GCA_013407085.1 Atriophallophorus winterbourni | reverse complement strand
GGATACCTGTTTTCACTTTCCTCCGAGCGTTGATCTCCTTGTATAGCAGCTTCGGGTTGTTTAGAAGTCTCAAAGTTAGCTGTTTTTGGTAAAGGAATTGATCATTGCGTTTGAGAGATGTACACTTGTTTCGCAATAATCTGTAGAATTCCCAGTTCTCTGAGGTGGGGCATTGAGAGAAAGTATGCCATGCAAGGTTCCGTAGTGCCATCATTTTTTGGTCCGGCTTCTAATTGTCTGTCGGTCGCGTATTTGTTGGTATTGCCTTCATGGTCGTGATGGTCCAGTACTTGTGCCAGCGTGTAACAAAACAACCTCCAGCAGTATCAAGTTGCGTAGTATGTAGCCAAGTCCCACGTGTTCGCGGCAACAACCTCACGCAGTAGCGTGTAGTCGTACCTCCTAGGTGGGTCGCGGTATCCCCTCCAATAATTAGAGTACAGAGGTAAGTTTAAATATCAGCACGCATGATCACAATGACCCAGTGTTGGTCGATCCTCATGTTTTCGACATCAGTTCTGTCGTTGGTGAGTACAGATCGAGGTAGACGGGAATCTTGGGGGCCGCAGAATCGTGTCGGTTCGTTGACATGGCTGTAAATGGAGGGTAGCAATCAATTCTGATAGTTCAACTCCAAACGATGCTGGCGAGCCTGACGATGCACCCGGAGAGTTGAAGTCTCCCATTATGAGGACATGCGTGAAGTGTTGAGAAAGTCCGAGTCGGATGGCAGTCAGCAAAGAAGAGTCTGTATGAGAATCCGCATTTGGAGGGCGGTAGATCACACCCAACAAGGCTACATTGTCGTGCTGCAAGAAAACTCTACACCACAAAGTGTCAGGAACAGACAGATCAGGGTTCTCGATCTCTTCACAGCGTAGTGCTTGATTGTAATACAGTAGGACACCTCCACCTCTAGTCTTACGATCAATGCGGAATGACAACATGTTTGGGAGCATTAGTTCAGTTTCTAATATGGATGGGGTCAACCAGGTTTCTGTGATGGCAATGAGATCAAAGTTTTTTGTCGAATGAAGCAGTTTTAATTCGGAGAATTTGTTCGTGAATCCTCGGATGTTCGTATAGCAACAGGACAGTGTATGGCGGTTGCGTTGGGCGTCGTGAGGTGTACCACCTAGGAAGCCGATCCGGAAGGGATCGGCTGTGGTAGGTTTTTTGAGGCGGCTGCTTCACGTAATTCCGGTTGTTCGACCTCGGGTGTTGGGTCGGTAATTTTCGTCTCGGGTCTAATCCGATTTGTATCGATAGACGAACGAAGGCGAATTTCTGATGGAGCTTTCCATCGGTTCGCGTACCAACATTCGAGCGCCGACGTTTGTCGATGGGACCTTGTGGGGGTGGGGATGGTCCGACTGGAATTTATTTTCTTAGATTGTCACCATCTGAACGTGTCAACTTGTACTTACTTTACTTTTAATTTTGTGCGGCTGGCTCCACGGGTGGATTAGCCGGCTTCATTGATGTCTCGGATCGCACCAGCCCACGCACGTCGATCGGAGGCGATATCGTTGCAGATCGTGATCCAGTCTCGTTCCCACCTGCGAACTCCGTAGACGGTACGCAGACCCAGGGTGTCTACATCCTCTTTCACAGTTGACAGCCAGGTTTTCACTTGACCACCTTGCCGCCGACGCCAGGTGCGAACGGGTTTGGGGTCGAGGACGAGTTTTGGAAGTGCTGTGTCTGTCTTTCGGAGGACGTGGCCAAACCATTGCAGCCTTCGCCGTTGTATGTGAGCGGAAAGTGGAGATAGTCCGCTGCAACGCTCTCGTACGGCTGCGTTAGATACTCGGTCAGTATATCGGATGCCCAAGATTACCCTAAGGCACCAATTGTCGAACACTTCTAATGTGCGTACATCCTGTGACCTTAAAGGCCATGGCTCGCATCCATAAAGCAGTACAGGGCGGATCGCTGCGATTCTTCACCGTAGACACGAACCCGTGCCCTTGTAGAGCTGTAATAGGCTCTGATTAGGTTGACGAGCTTCAATGGAACCCCATCCGCTAGCATGATGTCCCATAAACAACCACGGTCTACGGAGTCGAAGGCGGCGCGGAAGTCAATTAAGCAAGCTATCGTTTGCTGTTGATACCGTGCACGGTGCTCGAGGATCCTGCGTAAAGTAAATATTTGATCTACGCAACCCATCCCAGGGCGAAATCCACCTTGGTTAACTCTGGTGCGCAGATTTCTTTCGGTGGAGAACCGATTAAGCAGGAGCGTTGCAAACACTTTAGCAGCGGTGTCGATTAGACTTATTCCGCGGTAATTGGAGCACACAGATTTATCTCCACGTTTCGGCAGTGGTAGAATGATCGACATCCCCCAGTCTGATGGGAAAACTTCCGTCTCCCAGATCGAACAAAACAGCCGATGTAGCGGAGATAATAATACGTCGGCACAGGCTTTAATAAGTTCAACGGAAATTCCGTCCTCACCTGGCGATTTACCATTCTGCATTCGTCGTAAAACACTTGATATCTCGTATTCTGATGGTGCCTCGCAGTTGACCGTGTATTCACAGCTATTTATCGAGGAAGTGAATACTGCATTGATAGATGACGGGCGGTTCAGTAGCTGACTGAAGTGCTCAACCCACCTATCTATCTTTTGATGAAGGTCAAATATCATCTGTCCTGACGAATCTCGAAGGTTCGTACAAAAACCACGCTTCCAGATGCTCTGCGAATCAGGCGAAACAGTCGTCCAAAGTCTCCTATACTTGCTGCGGCTTCCATTTCGGATGCGGTTTCTGCCCAATATAGCTGACGATCCTTGCGGGCTGATCGTGTAGCAGCTCTCCTAAGGAGGCGATAATCAGATGCACCATGCATTCGGGCGTCTCTTGCCCGGACAGAGAGCTCGATGATGGTCTGAGAAATCCAATCTTGTCGGCGACGAGAAGCGGTGCCTAGGGTTTTTAGTGCTGCAGTCTGAGTAGCGGTCTTCAGTCTGGACCACTGTTGTTCGACTGATGCATCACTCCCATCCAACCGCTCAGCAATATCGTCAATGAGCTTCTTACATTGGGCTGGGTTTCCTGAGGCTTCCAAGTTTAGGCGCTTCCTAGGAGTTTTCCTTTGGCGGTATGGTTGGAGAGCACATGCCTGATCCAGGCAAAGTGCCGCACAGTCAGAGACTGCACGGCACCTACATATGTGCTCGTTTTAAAAAAATGTTTTGTGTTTAGGATATTCTAAGCTTCGAAAAGTTTCAGTTTAGCCGCTTATCACACTGAATGCTGTATGATAGGGGTAAATAAGTTGGGGGGCAGAAAAGTTTGAAGAGTAGGACCAGCAGGAGCTTGTTTTCGCTTACCCACCCAACTGCAGCAGTAAGGCAACGGCCGATGCGCTATGAATTGTGATTTATTTGTGATCGTCGTAGAAGTATGTGGGCTGGTATACTGTCAGGCCGCCCATCTCTTAACGGACCAAAGCTTTTGGCTGAAGAATTTTAACTGCCAGACAGTGGGCTGAGACCGTGTATCCTAACTTCTATCGACTTTTCTGCTTGTGTCAGAAAGAAAAACCTGTATAGCACGACATGTCACGGATGTACGCAAACCATCACACCACGTTGAGGTCCAGTCCACGCGCGATTGATCGAACCGGTCGCCTGTTGTTATTGTGTACAACCAATTGTTGCTATATTCAAAGTAAACGTGCGGATTTGAGATCTCTTAACGAAACGTTTGCTCTCTCAAACACAGAATGGGTCGCTTCTCCAACTTGTAGACTTGAAATTGTTCAGTAAAATAGCTCAACGTGATATCTTCTATTACATGCCGTTGTCCATGACTTGGGATCATTGACAGCATTCTCGACGCTCATGGGTTTATTCCAGTACCGCATACTACCGAGGCTGTTTGCTTGCCATCAGTCAACGTTTCCAGTTGTCTAGGCGTTCCCACATTTCCTTCTCTCCCATTCTTGTTTTGTGAAATTGATATTTATCAGGGCTTATGCAAACCCTGCTTTTATAACGAACAGTGTTATCGTTTTTGCAACATTTATCGTTGACCTGTTTGATTTTTCTACCTTACAGAGCTTATTTTCAATCCAGATGGAATCGAAATATAGTTCTCCTGAAGAATTGGAGGATTTATTCAAGCACCGTTTCGGTGACAATGACGTGGACTATTTAGCTTATTGCGATAAACCGTGCGTTCCTCCCCCGGTCATTCCAAACTGGTCGTCGTCTGACAATAATTCCCTGTCGCGCTCGACACATAAGCGCTCTCATCAGGTTAGAAAGTGACATCCTTGCTAACACTTGTTTCAGCCTTTCAACGATCGGGGACATGGACACTGTCGTTCACGAGAATTTCGTTAAAAGTTTTCCGTGTATTTTGTTGACATTACTTTTCGGATGACATTTAGAATTTTCGCATTACATCCTGTTTTGTTTTGAACAAACTTTCTTGCGATTTGTCGTTTGATTGCTCTCTGTAATTTTGTATTTTCTCGTCTTTGAACACCAGACTACTACATTTCTTTAATGTTCGATATGAAACATTGTTTTTGTTATGGGAGCTTGAACAATAATTCCGTATTTCCCATCGAGTACAACCCACAGCATGGTTCATACAATTCAGATAAAGAATGAGCTTTCACTTGATTTGAAACGTGAAGCAATAGTAGGTAAAGTTAGACTTTTAAACCATTTCACGCTAAACCAATATTTATTAATCACATGGAAACCATCACTTGTGTGTACTGTAATGCACGGATGTGCAATTGTGCAGCATTTCTGTGCTGTGCGGCTAGCATCGTGCTAAATTGATTGGCCAGATGTAGTGAGCTGCATGCTGAAACAGGCTGGAGTCTCACAACCATTTCCCGTTCTTTTTTCTTCCTCATATCTGTCTAGGCCTGGGCAACCTGACAGTATCTTAGCCCACGCACAGTCTTTGATTGTGCGGCACTTTGCCTGGATCAGGCTTGTGCTTTCATACATACATACATACATACATACTGTAATGAAGGAAGCTGAATAACCCTATTTCCACGTTCATGGCATCTGTTTGAGAAGCACGCGAATTCCGTAGTTTCAATAATCACCAACAATCTTGTGTAATGATTCAGACATTGCCATACGCTTCATAGCTTTCAGCATGAAATACATGCTTTTAAGATGTTTTGGAAGAAACAGACTGTCACTTGCGATTTGGTTAAATATATGAATACAAATTTGACCGAGACGAAATTGTCTTTCTAATCCATCTACCACTAGACATATGCTTTGCGAAGATAAAGCGAACGGATGAAAACATTGGACAGCTGTTGCGGAAAGTCAATATACCAAAAGTCGCTGCAAATTGACAAAAGATGCGGAACTCGCTGTTCATAGTAACACTCCTCGAGATTATTCTGGATGGTAACGTGACTTTTGATGTTGTGAATTCGTGGGTCGATTTTTGCCGGTTCGATGTAATAAATTGCTGGCAAACAGATGTTGTATGCCTATAACAGCTGCGCCAATGTTAAAGTTATGCTACTCACTGTATCCATTAGCATTGCTTAGCTTCATAATCTAAGCGATTCCTTTTTATAAGCCAATTTCCACTATGATATATAAGAATCTTCGCGATTTACAACAAGGATGCGATGCTTTGCTCCCTACTAGAGTTCAAGTTGCAACACAGTCGTTCGTGCCTCGCTTTTTCGACCAAGAGACCACGAACTGATAGAAATGCTGATGCTTGTTCGTCTGCAATTGTCTGGGCATGATGTTTTTAAATGCCTCCACTGTTCATCATACAGCGTCTTATTCTCAGAGACTGTGGGCCTGGGAAACCTGGCAGGACATTAACCCACGTGCAGTCTATGACTGCGCGGCACTTTGCCTCGATCAGGTTTGTGCTATCAAACATACATACATAATGGTGGTGGTGTCCGTTTGTAAATAGCATTCACTCCAAAGTCCGATCACGCTTTTCTTACGCTCGTGCGCTCTAATAGATATTAGAGCAGTTATGAAGATGCTTTCAATTGAGGCCTTTTGTTTATTGTGAATTGAATGCTGTGATAATTTTGACCATCATACAGATACATCGTGCTGATACGTCCGTGTGCCATTGATGTAACTGATATGGGCATCCCCACTTATGCTCGATATCACAATTTATACCACACATGCTTATATGTATGTATAGTAGGTCTGCATGTTTCACGCTCCATACATACCAATAGCCCGGGTGAAAAACATAAATCTCTCTCTCAACTCTATAGAGACCGAAACGCCAAAGCAGTTTGATAAACAATACCTTGGTAATTGCACGATGACGCATCCACTGGACCAGCGGTTTGGTCAGCAGCATCCAAGGAACGCTAACAAAAGCGATCAGCATCAAGAGGATTTGAACTGCTTGCTGAGCAGATATGAGAAAAACATACAAGTTTCAGCGTGCAACTCAATACCGGTGGCAAATCAATTTAGCATGGTGTTAGCCGCACAGCACAGAAGTGCTGTACGATTACATGGATGTGCAATTTATGCTTTGTTTCTCATATCTGTCTAGGCCTGGGCAACCTGACATTATCTCATCCCACGTACAGTTTATTACTTTGCCGGGATCGGGCTTGTGTTTTCATACATACAGAGGCTGTGGGATAAAGCCGAGTAGCCAGTCAATGGGTTGGAACGTTGGGATGAAGAAACTCGCTGTAGTACTAGGCTCAGCGAGACATGCTCGTTGGCCTGTGTGAAGTCCAAAAGATCTGTATACTAAATTGTTAGAAACCTTACGCGATGACTACGAACCAAAGTCAGTGATGCCTGTTTAATTTATTGTGTGTCATATTTTTGATCCCACCTATTTTTCCTATTATAAAACCAAGAAAACACTATCACAAGCCTGATCTATGTAAAGTGCCGCACAGTCAGAGCCTACACGCTGGCAAAGATGCTGACAAGAAATTAAACTTAAAACGGCAATGTGACTTCAGCTTGTTTTCCCATACAGCTCGGTAAGGGTGACAAATCAATTTGACCTGGTTTTAGCTGCGTAGTAAAAAAGTATTACACGGTTGTGCATCCATGCAAGCTGCTCTTCATACGCTTTTGTGTTTGGGGATTCTCGAACATCATGTGTAGATGACCAAATATAGCATTGCGTAAAAAAATGTCCCCTGCACTTTTGTCCTGTCATATCATAGTGGTTGGAGAGAGGTCGGAAATGGTTACGCCAGGTCCGTCCTGGTTGGTATTTCGATCTGATTTGTCACTCGACTTCGTGCCAACCAGTACGCTTCAAGCCTCACCACGCAGTGCTCGCTTGACCGACTTTGACGAATTGCATATCGTTTGATAGCGACTGACGTCGAATGCAATCAATCTGAAAGCCGAATTATTACGTGTTCTCGATTGTTTTCGACGGTCTTTTCTTTGCTTCCTGCTCTGGTGTTGTGCCGGAGGGTAATTGGCTGCATATCATTCCAAAGCTCGTGATTAGCGCTCATCGCTAATGCACTTCGCACCTCCACGATATGATAGCTTCCGGAGTCATTCAAATCGTTGTCAGTGCTTGTACGAAGCGGAAACCGGGTCCTTAATTTCAGAATTCTAATATCAGACTTCTTTCATCTGTGGACTTGAGATAAACGATGGATAGAAGAATGTATACCACCAAGTTCGATCTACAGAAGAAGTAACAAGCTGTATGCTCTTTCAAACGGAAGAGAGCTACGTGTGAAGACCGGGAACAATATATTTTCAAAAAACTAATTCGCGGTCAACTACTAAAGTAGCCAAAAGTAGTGTGTGTTTATAAAATTACGGGTATAGTTTCAGGCCCCGACAGCACACTTGGCGACTGTGAGTATACAGTCACGCTAACAAACCCTCCATCTACTGTTAAGGGATAATGATACAGAGATTGTAGCGGGTTCTATCGTGCAACTCCGCACCAGCGGGGACGCAATAAAGATTTGCCATTGTTTTCAAGTCTGATCAGACAATAACGAATGTCACTTTTTGGAGCGAAGCGAATTTTCGAAGTGCCCTAACTGCCCTTCGCAATGGCGAATAGTATCAAAGCGAATATCCGAAGTGCACTTCGCAATAGCGAATAATCTTCGCTCAACTTCGATGTCCCCAAAAACTTCGTTTTCGACAAAAAACCTTGCTACAAATTGCTATAATTCGCTAATATTCGTTTAAATTCGCTATTCTTCGCTGAAATAAAACGAATTCCGAAATAAATTATTTTTTGACCATGAAAGAACTTTTATTTGACAAGGGAGGACTTTTTCATTACCTTTGGCATTGGAAATATACAAAACCTTCATCTCAAAGGCAATTAGACTCGGTCTCTGAGACCGCAGTTCTGGACCTGGACCTGGTGCCGAAACTGGTCCGGCTGCCTCCAGTCAGAGGGGAGTAGGCCCCCGCCGTGAGCTCCTGGGTGTCCACAAACTCGACATCCTCAAGGTTGGCCTCAGGGTCATCCTGGTCTTTGAGCTGCTGCTGACACTGAGTGCTGGTACCTTCGCCATCGGTGAACTCCTGGATGCGGAGCTTCATCCTCTTCATGTAGGGGAGCACTCTCTCGTAATTGTCATGAATGTAGATGAGCTCCTGTACCCTCTCGTTGTTCAGAAGGCTTCGGGTGGGCTTGGTCACGAGTCCAGCTTCCGAGAAGACCCTCTCTGATGAGGCCGAGGTAGCCGGGATGGCGTAGACCATCCTAAAAGAAAATGAGACAGGTTGAGTATTTTGTATTAGGTTCCAGGGGGTCCATGGGTGCAAAAGTTGAACTACTATTTCGAAGTATAGCAATACTATATCAAAGTATAGCAATACTACATCTAAGAATAGAAAATAATATATCGAAGTATAGCGAATAAAATCGAAGTATGGCGAAGTTTAGCGAATATTATAGCGAAGTATGGTGAATAACGAGAATAAATTATAATCCAACGGAAAATAAGTGACCTTTAACTTTGAAACAACTTACTGGGCGACTTCGGCGAGTAGAGGGCGCTTCTCGGCCTTCATCTTCCAGTACTGGAGCACGTCGATGTCCTCCTTTTCCAGGGGAGACGCCATCTACTCATTCATCTCCTTGACATAGGGAGGAACTGGGGCTGGTTGAGACTAGGACTGATCGACGCTGCCAAAGGCCAATTCCGGATCAAGGTCATGGTGCTCTTGGAGAAAACCTTCAAGATCTTGGCAAGCGGGTTCCGGCATCTGAATGGATGGTGGGGCGGCTGGGGCCAAGTTGGCCAAGAGCACCTTGATTCTCTGCTCGCACTCGTAGAAGAGGTGACCATGAGGCCTGATCCTGAGGTACACGGCCTTTTGAGTGGGGTTTAGGTAGTGCGCCATCTGGTAGAGGTCCACGTTCCTGCCCAGCTCGGGAACTGATCTTGATCTCCTCCTGGAACTTCTTGATGAATGCCTTGGTGGAATCCTTGAAGTCGGCGAACAGCTTGATCCCGGAGGCGGACATCATGGCAATCTTGGCCATGTCCGGAACGACATGCTGCAGGGTTGGCGTCTCATCTGCCTGGAGACGTTTGCTGACCTCCTTGATCTGCTCGAGGGGCCAGAGGAGGTCTTCCAGGTCCTGAAACTGCAGCTTGTTTGGAATGAGGGCCGCAAAGTCTGAAGGGGTGTTGAATACATCATCCTTCAGCGACAGCAGGACCGCCTTTTTCCGGACGATGGATGTGATGGTCATGCACGTTGAAGACCAGCTGATCTTGCTCTACTGAACGATCTTGATGAAGGGAACTGTAAAGGAATGACTTCTGAACTTCGAAGTTATAGCAAATAATAACGAAGCTTCGCTAATAATATGGCGAAGCTTTGCAAATATAGCGAAGTATAACGAATAACATAGCAAATTATATAGCGAATTATAGCGAATAGTAACGAAGTTAACCGAATATTGCGCTCACTCACCTTCCAAGTCAGCTGCCTTCTTCCTCATGAGATCGTTCCTGACCGAAGAACGCTTGACCCCGGTGGCCAGAGCCCTAACCAGCTTGACCAAGTCGCCCACCTCGATCTGCATGGCATACTTGAGGGCGTTGTTAATTGCGTGGTCGACGCAAAGCAGGTGCTTGCTGATCTTGTCAGCGTTCTTCACAGCCTTCTTCATTTTGGCCTCGGCGTCCGTGACCATGATGGTCGCAGTGCTGTCTTTGAGGCTCTTGATGGCACCAAGCATGGATTTGAGGTAGCGGCCCACCACCTCCGAGTCGTGCCTACCCACCACCATCCTGCAGTCAATGGTGAATCTCTGCATGACCCAGTCGGGATCAATGTAGTGGATGGTCAAGCTCAGGTACCCCTGGTTGGAGCGGCTGGTCCACATGTCACTGGTGAATCCAACTCCCAGGAGGTTGGCCAGGTCCTTGGTGAGCTTCTTCTCCATAGCTTCCTCGACATTCTCGAAGAGGAGTGTACAGATGTGCCTGGAGAACACGATCTCCAGGTTGGTCCTCAGCTGGAGAGGACTCGTCGTATTATACTTCTTGGGAGCGCTGGCGCTGCCGCCGGACTTGTAGTACTGGGTGATCGGGGTCACTGAGAGCCTTCTTGAAGAGGTTTCGGATGACTCCCCGATCTTGACTCTCCCAGAGCTGGACTGGGACTGCTGCTGCTTCTTCTGGAAAAGAAAAGAAATAAAAACAGTTGAGCTTCATTTCCAACGAACTATTGCAAAGTATAACGATGTTCATGCACAGTATTTGGAAGTACTAAGCGATCTATAACTTAGTATATGACGAGTTATTGCGAAGTATAGCAAAGTTCAAACGAAGTATAGTGAAGGTTGCGTCAAACTCAGTCTAACTCACCTTTTCAGTCTCGAACTTGGCATTCTGGTTCAGAAACTGCTTAGAAACGTGCGGATGCTTCGAGATGATGCGGCCGACCATGCCTTGTGGGGTTCCCTGGGGCCGGGCGATGGACTGGCAACAATCATCGATTTGGCGATGAGCTCGAGCTTCTCTTTCCTTCGCACCTTTCTTCACAGCCTCCTTGAAGAAGTTCCAGATCAGTTATCTGGTTGGCTTGTGCCGGTAGGTGGTGTGATGAAAGTCGTTATCATCATCATCATCTGACGCCGGCGGAGACCTCTTTCTGGAGGACTTGGGGGTCCACGGGTCTTTGGACGGCAGCTTGACCTTAAGGGTCGGTCTCTTCTTGGACTTCTTGGCCGAGTCTTTGTCCTTGTCCAACTTGTGGTGCGTCTTCGGGGGGCTTATGATGAGACAATTAAATTTTCATCCCATTTATAGTCCTCCAACCACGCACGCGAAAGAAACAAACGCCCAGGCAAGGCGGCAAGCACCCACGCAGAGCGGCAAACACGCAAGCAGATCAAAACACCCACGCCCTTCGCATCCGGCCACACACCGACGCGAATACATTTAAAATAGTAAAGTACAAAAAAGTACAATCCTTTGTCTACTGACGGTAACTCTAGTTACCACCTCAAATGTTAGCTTATAGCAATTAAACAAGCAGTCGGTTGCTCAGTAGCTTACGTCGGTACCTTCAGTCACCATCGGAGTGCACTTGTCTGGCGGTGTCTGTCATCTGATCCTCGCAGGACTCTTTTTAAAACCAGTCTAGTGTCAACAAGTGTCAACATCAAAAACCATTCCCGTAGACAAAGGGTTAAAATATTAAAGTACAAAAATGAACACTCGTCGCTTTTAGCGAAGACTTCAATAATATTCGTTTACGGCGAAGTTTAAACTTGCACTTCGTTTTAAGCGAAGCGAAGTATATCGAATGTTTAGCGAAGTTTTTTTGCCATTCGCCATGGCGATAGCGAAGCGAATATTCAACAATATTCGCTTCGCTTTAAATCCCAAAGCGAAGTATTCGTTATTGTCTGGGTCTGATGCCACAGTTTTGAAAATTTGTAGCTCAGGTACCGGATTGTAGTTCATAGTTGTTCTCCGAGCTGGTATGATTGATTGTGGACGTTTCGTCATCAAACTAGATGACATCATCAGCGAAACTTCTTTCGAAGTAACTGGGCGGTGGGCATCATTCGAATTTATCTGCTGCCTTTCGACCTCATTTACTGTGATTGGCTAGAATCCTTGCATGTATCCGTTGGCGTGTTCTCATTCGTCCGTAGATCCCATCCACTTGAATGTGTTCATTAATTGATTGTGGTGTCGAATACCACGCTTCGAGGAACTCTCGAACATGACGGGTTCTGCCTTTGGCGATTATTTCTGTTCTTTCTCAATTGAATTCGTGACCTTCTCGATCCATGTGTGCCGATATTACTGATTTGTGGTCGTGTCGTCGTGTAGCCAGTTTGTGTTCATGTATGCTTGTTTCCAGTCTGTCCGATATAATATTTCTCACAACCGGAACACGGGATTCTGTACACGACATTAGTTCTTTCTTCCTTAGCCAGCTTGTCCTTGACCTTGACTAGTTTGCTTCTCAGTGTCGAAGCTGGCTTGTGTGCCACACTAATTCCGAGTGGGCGTAGTATTCTTGCGGTAATCTCCGAGATATGCTGTATATATGGTAGTGTTAAGCTTGCCGTGTTCGTGTTGTTCTCATGCGATAGGGTTGTCGAGTCCATGTTGCGAATGATGAACTCCTTTGGGTATCCATTCTTTCGTAAGAGTTTGAATAAATATTTCTCCTCTTATTTCTTGAGTTCGTCGGTACTACAGTGTGTTTCTGTGCGGTTGAACAGTGTTCGGACACAGCTTCGCTTGTGGGTGGCCGGGTGCTTGCTTTTATAGTTCAAAATTTGATCCGTGTGTGTTCCTTTCCTGTATACGCTTGTTTCTAGATTCCCTGTTTCTTTTCTTCGCACGTTCACATCCAGAAATGCTACGCAGTTGTCACATTCTGTCTCCTTCGTAAATTAAATTCCATTGAAGACGCAATTAAGAAGACGGTGCGCATCCTCTAAGTTTTCTTTCTTTAAAATCGCGAACGTGTCGTCGACATATCGGATCCAGAGTTTTGGTTGGATCAGCAGCAATGCGATACGTTCCAGTCTTTGCATTACGGCTTCTGCAAGCAATCCAGAGATTGGCGATCCCATTGGGGTTCCTTTCATTTGTTTATACAAACGATTGTTGAATTTGAAATTCGTCTGCAAACACAACTCCAATAACTGCAGTATACTATCCTTGGTCAGTCGGTTTCCATTGTGCTCTGTTCCGCGTTCGTCCAGCAGTTGTGATATGGTTTGCATCGCTAAGGTAGTGTCGATCGATGTAAACAGCGCTGTCACATCAAAGGAAACCATGATTTCTACATCTTCTATATTAACGTCCTTTATCTTCTGTAGGAATTTAGTTGCGGAATCTATCGAATAATTCGATCCTTGAATAAGGTAGAGCAATCTTTTTCGTAGTTCTTTGCAAAGTTTATAGGTGGGTGCTCCAGGCAGCGACACGATTGGGCGTAGTGGAATGCCCTCCTTGTGAATTTTGGGTAGTCCAAAGAAGCGTGGTAAGCTTGAGCCTTCTGGTTTCATTCTAAAATGTTCGACAGCACTGAGTTGTCCCATGAACTTGAGTTTCTTCAGCGTAGCATTTATTTTGTTTTCCAACTGTTTGGTTTGGTCTTCGTTTATCTCTCGATATGTGGTGGTGTCTTGAAGAAGTTGCTCAGTTTTGCGTATATAATCGTCTTTGCCCATAACCACCGTCACCCGTCCTTTGTCTGCCTGTAATATGACAATATTTCTATCTTTTTTGTAAATTGTTCATTGCAGTTCATTGCCTCAGATGCTCATACTATTTCGAACAAAATGCTATCTTTTCATCTTTTACAGTGCGCTGTTCATATTCCAAGTGGAAACTGCCACTGTCTCATGTCTTCTCATTCAATTTAATGGTCTAAAATGCACATAGCTTTACAAAAACCACAAAATAATATGGGAATTACAAATAACATAGGTAGTAAAACGGGATTTGTTTGCCTACTTCGATAGTTGTGTGGTTTTGCGAGCGAGAAGCGAGTTCCGACTGACCCAACACTCACGAAAGTGGGAAGAAGACGACTGGCAGAATGCTTCGTTTTATTTACAACTCCTTTGTATATATATGTACAATTAGCCAATTAGATGAACGAAATGAAGTCAAGCTACTGAGCCAAGCTACTAAGCTAATGAAGCCAAACTACTATATTGATTCAAATTCAAAAACGATCAATACTTCCAAAACAGTGCGAGGTTTGGCGTGCCTAGATTGAACGACCTTGACACCTCCCCCTGCGAAAAAAAGGACGTTCACCTTCGGTCTATGTACGCCTTGTTTCTTGGATCGATTTGAAATGGTTGAACCATTGTTCTTCTTCGTGTTGGGTATCTTCTTTCTGGAGTCTCGTTTGTGCGATGTTGTTCAGCAAGACGGTTGTCGACTCTTTGCCTTTGTTCATCAGTGCTGATAGGTTCATTTTGAGCAACATGCGGTGCCAACGCATGGGAATCGTTATACTGCTTTCGTGAACCACGAGTTGCGTTTTTCTGTGAAGCATTCGCTTTAGAGCCACATGGACCACCTTTACCGCAAACCGATTCCTCTTTATAGTCGCTTGATCTTGTGAAACGGCCACGAATAAATTTGCTTTCTTTATAGTTTCGAGAACTGTTTTTGCGACGAATACCTTGCCGCTTGTGTTCATTACGAGGGTTGATTGTTCTTGGAAGCCTTGCAGTGTTTGAAAAGATTGTGTTGAGAGTTGTATGCTTTGTAGAATCATTGTCACCTTGAAGCGATTCGTTACGGATATCGTAACCATGTTTGCGTATCAACTGTCGACATGTTCTTGATAAAGAATTTGTCTGGCACACAGTTGCAGGTTTTGTTGAACACAGATCTTTTAAAGGCACACTAAGTAAATTCAGTCGTTCGATCCAATCAATTCCAAGCAAATCAAGTTTATCATGAGGCGTCAAGTAGACTAAACCAGTTGCTTGCTCACCATTGAATTCAATCTTACAAGTAAAAGTTGTCCGTCAATCCGCAGTGGTTCACCAGAGGCATTTCGCACATTCATTTCTGTGGGATAGACTGTTGGGCAGCCAATCTTCTTCCACGTTGAGCGGGAAATCAATGTGACGTCTGAGGCGGTGTCGATTTGCAACGAAACAGTCTTGCCTTGAATTCTCACTGCGACATATTTACGTCTGCTTGCCAAATCTGCTCCAAGGGTTGCAATGACCGCATTGATTCTGCCCCGGTTTCCATTCGATTTTGGATTATGAAGACTGTTTGCACCGGTCCTATAGTTTTTTCTGCAATGTGACTCTTTGTGACCAATGCGCTTGCACCTGCGGCACTTATAGGTTCTGAACGGACAATCTTTTGAATAGTGCCATCGACCGCAATTCCAACAGGCACTTTTGGGTTGCAATGACTTTTTGGGAGGACTTTGTGAACTACTGTGTGCTGCTGTGTTCTTGTACACTTGAGGATCTATTTTCTGTCCGGCGTTTTCAATCAACTTGGTATCATGCTTGAGGTTCATCATTCTGTGACATTCTGCTGCAATGTCTTGAAGGTTCATTTCCGGCTCGTGCTCCAGTCTGCTCAGAATTTTTGTTCTAACGTCTGCGTCTGCTGGCGATTGAAGACTGCAAACGAACATTAAGCATTTGAACTGATTTGGTGTCATCGAACCGAGCTTGAATCTTTCACACTCTCGATTGATGATGGCAGCATGCGTAGTGTAGTTGTCTGTTTCCTTTTTCATCAGTTTGAGACAGTTGTAACGAATGCTGAATAAGGATGATTGTTCGCCGAAGATTGTCGTGAGTGTTGCAATGGTTTCGTCAAAGCTGAACTCTCGAGCACATTTTGGAAGAATGTAGTTAGTGTAACGTTCGTGCTCAGCAGGACCAAGTTTTCTCAACAATAGGCGAACAAGCCATGCATCACCTTGACCCGCAAGTTCAACTCTGAAAATGTCTTCGTATTTCTTGAACCAAGCATTGAATGTTGTTCCCGATTCTGTATCAAAATGGAACTCTGTGATGGATGCTGCGATTGAGTCAATTGATTGCTGCTGTGTCTGTTCTTTGTGTTCTTCTTTGATATTCAGCTTCTGAGAAAAAAAGTTCAATTAGCTGCTTCTGTGATTTTTCGAACTGCTCTTGCTGTTGCTGAAGTAATGCTTGCATTTGCTCAAAGCTGATAGCCATTTTCCCGTCGCCAAGTCTGTTGTGTCTTTAGAGCGAGTTCCGACTGACCCAACACTCACGAAAGTGGGAAGAAGACGACTGGCAGAATGCTTCGTTTTATTTACAACTCCTTTGTATATATATGTACAATTAGCCAATTAGATGAACGAAATGAAGTCAAGCTACTGAGCCAAGCTACTAAGCTAATGAAGCCAAACTACTATATTGATTCAAATTCAAAAACGATCAATACTTCCAAAACAGTGCGAGGTTTGGCGTGCCTA